>JAVVLW010000157.1:0-49000 GCA_034401795.1 Chaetoderma sp. LZ-2023a | reverse complement strand
GGCGCCCGTGTCCGGCTATGGTTCCGCGACTGCTACGGGTCCGTACGGTTTTCCGTGCGGACCTACCCCATGGACCGGAGTGTTTCATGGGGTGGCGGCGGAACCGTGTGGTACCGGAGTGCCTGGCGTGTCAGCCGTGGCTCCTTGCTGGGAGGCCGTGGCTGGCAGACCCGTGAGCACGTCAACGGGTGACGTGTTTGCGGGGGTGTCTTCATCGGAGGTAGATTGGTCAGATGCTCTGGCGTGGCTAGCCAGGGTTGACCCGTCTGTGGTTTCGGCCACGGCCGATGAAGATGCGCCCCGTCCGTCGGTTGCGTCGATCAGGACGGGGATTTTGCCCGCGGCCCGGATCCAGTCAGTGGGACTGGATCCACGGTTCATAGAATGGTTGGATGCTATTTATAGCAAACAACTGATGACCAAGGGTCAGCTCCCTGCGGCCTCCAGGGAGGTGCGGGCAAAATGTCGTATTCCGCGGGGGGAATACGACAGGTATGGTGTAGTCCCGTCGGTCACGGAGGATGACCGATGGGTACTGGGCGTCCAGAGTGCCGTGCCGGGTCACCCCGGTCCGGCACTTGTGGACAAGTCTCAGGTACACCAGGAAGAAGTCCTGTCCCTATGCGATGAGGGTGTGAGGGCAGCGATGAGCGCTGTCAACCACTCTTATCGTCTCCTTCAGTCGGTGTGGGCTGAAGCGGGGCAGGCCACCCTGTGCCACCTGTGGCGCTTTCATGTGTCAATGACGGCCTGGTGCTGTCGATGGACGCATTGGCAAGGGTGCAAGCGCGTGTGACGAAATCCAGGAGGCAAATGGTCATTGACCATATGCGTCCGGCTACGGCAGTCAGGGAGTGTCTCCTTGGGACACCCCTGACAGGGCCTAGCATCTTCGGTGGCCAAGCGTGGGCCATCTTAGAGGATACCGCCAGTATCGCGCAGAATCAGTTAGCGGTAAACCTACAGCTAGAGCTAGTGCGGCAAGCGCATGCACTAGGGCCTGTGGGGAAACCGCTAACGGGACAACCTTCAAAGGAGCAGAAGAAGCATAAGGGCAAGGCGAAAGCTAGGCCTGTTGCGACTTCTGCTTCAGCTGGGGTTTCAGAGCCGCCGCCGGCGAAGAAGCCCAGGAAGGTTGTAGAGGCGCCTACCCTCCCCAATGTTGCTCCTGACCGCCCTAGAGGCGGGAAGGGCAAGGGGAAGGGTAAGGGTAAGGCCTCAAAGGGCGGACAGAAGGGGCCGAAGCGTACCTGAGGGTACGAAAGCTCCCTTCATATCCGCCTGGACCGCGCCTGTGCGACAGGAACAGCGGTGCCAGTTATACCCGTCGTGCCTAGAATGAAATGGTTCTCTCTCTCTCTCGTTAAGAAAGAGTGGGGGGGCGGACTGCGAGCCGGACAACCCCGTTAGACGTCGAGGCGTCTATGGTGGGTGGAAGGCTCATGCGTTTCGTCGAGGCCTGGCAAGGTGTGACGTCAGACAGTCTGGTCCTGGGATGGTTATCCCAGGGTTACATGCCGGAGTGGTGGGACTTTCCACCACAAAATCTGTCTTTGGCACCTGTCTGGACACCCGTACCAAGGGAGCCAGACAAGTTAGAAGCCGTTCAAAAGGAAGTGTCAGGTTTGCTTCTGAAGGGAGCAATAAAACCAGCAAATCGAAACACTCCAGGCTTCTATTCAAACATGTTCCTTGTCCCCAAGAGCACAGGGGGATGGAGACCCATACTCAATCTCAGGCCATTAAATTGGTTTATCCATACGCCTCGGTTCCAGATGGAAACGCCGAGGTCGGTAATGCGGGATTGAGGAAAGGAATGTGGTGTGTATCGATCGATCTGAAAAATGCATATTTCCACATTCCTATGAATCGGAGTTGGCACAGGTTTCTGAGATTTGCGTTTCAGAATCAAGTATGGGAGTTTACAGTCTCCCGTTTGGCCTGTCGACAGCTCCGAGGGTTTTCACAAGAGTGGTCCTTGCGGTGACAGCGTTTCTCAGAAAAGAGTACGTGGCGCTACACACCTACATAGACGACTGGCTGCTTAAGGCAGACTCGGCAGCCAGGTTGAACGTGGATACTGCTCTGACTCTGAAGTTACTTTCAGATCTACGCTGCATAGTCAACGAGGAGAAATCCGAGTTGACGCCCACTCAACGTTTCGTTTATTTGGGGATGCGATTCGACCTTGAGAGGGGCAGGGTTTTACCCATCAGAGCCCAGAGTGGTGTCTCTGTTAGCCATCCTCAAGAGTTTTCGAGTGGGAAACCACATTCAAGGCGAGGCGGTTCCTTCAGATGCTGGGCATGATGGTCTCCATGGAGCAGGTTATCCCGTACGATGCTCTAATGCGAAGGCCTATCCAGTTGTATCTGATGTCTCTGTGGAAACAGAGAACAGAACCCCTGTCAAAACTGTTGCCAGTTTTGGAGCCGATAATATCGCATCTTCTATGGTGGAAACAGCGTCAGAATCTCCTATTAGGGGTTTCGCTGCACCTACCCCGCCCCCAGCTGTCCGTCTACACGGATGCATCGCTGGAAGGGTGGGGTGCCTGCCTGGGAGAACCAGGTCTCGGGCACATGGACTCTCCCGGAGAGTCAGCTGCATATCAATCTGTTGGAAATGATGGCAGTGGAACTGGCGTTGGAAGAGTTCCTTCCGATGATCAGGGGCAGGGTGATATTGATACGGTCGGTCGATTCGACAGTAGTATCATATATAAATCGCCAAGGCGGGACCAGGTCGCCCACTCTGTGTATCAGGGTGTGGCACTTGATTCAATGGTGCAGGAATTACTCGGTTGTTTTGAAAGCAGCTCGTATTCCTGGCCGATTGAACATTCTGGCGGATGCTTTGTCTCGCAGACAGAGAATCCTGCCAACAGAATGGTCCCTCAACCCTCCAGTTCTGCGACGGATCTTCGAGCATTGGGGCAAACCCAACGTGGACTTGTTCGCCACAAAGGAAAATGCTCAAATCATGACATATGTCTCGCCGATTACAGATCCAAATGCCGTCGATACAGACGCTCTGGCGATAAGCTGGAGAGGGATGCACGCTTACGCGTACCCACCCACCATTCTTCTACCGAAGGTTTTGGTGAAGGTCAGGGAGGAACCGTGTCTGGTCCTGCTAATAGCGCCGTATTGGCCGAGCAGGGCGTGGTTCACGGATCTTCTAGATCTGCTGGTGGAAAATCCTGTGCAGTTGCCCGAGATTCCGAACATAATCTCCCAGGCCAAGGGACGCTTCCTACACGAGTGTCCCGAAATGTTCAATGACTGCGTGGATGTTATCAAACAACGTTCCACGTCGGAAGGCTTTTCTCGACAGGCTGCTGATTTCATCGCGGCTGCGAGAGGGAGGTCAACCTTCAAGTCATATAACAACAAGGTTAACAGATTTGCAGACTGGTGTGAAGAAAAGGGTATTGATACCTTTCAATCCACTATCAGCAAATAGCAGACTTTCTCTGTGAGCTGTTCTTTTGAGGACTAGCTCCCGTCACAGTTGCTGGATACAAGTCAGCTTTGGCATCAGTTATCCCTTGTCTAGCCAACAGGGATAGTCCAGAGGTGGCCCAGTTAAATGTGATGTTGAAGGGAATGAGCAATCTCCGACCGAGACAACCGGTAGTCATTCCAGCCTGGAGTCTATCTTTAGTGCTTAATGTACTGGCCAAGCACCCTTTCGAACCGTTGCGTTCGGCTAGTCTAAAGCATTTGACTCTAAAGGCGGTCTTTCTATTGGCAGCTTCCTCAGCTAGAAGGCGCAGTGAGATCCATGCGCTTTCGGCAGAGAGGAACCGATTTATTGTTTCTGGAGAAGGTCTGCGTCTTCTGCCAAGAGCAGAGGTTATGTCAAAGAACCAATCTTTGAGATATCCCGGCAAACCGATCATTATACCGAAGTTAACTAGGTTTGATCGTGATGCCAGTGTCTGGTGCCCGGTCCGTGCTTTGACTAAGTACAAGAAACGGACTGACACGTTACGGTCGAACGATAGACATCTGTGGATCTGCCATAAAAAGTCTTATGGCGCCGCATCCATGGATACTATCTCTCGTTGGGTGGTCGAATGCATTCAGACTACTCACGAGATGGCGACTGGGCACCAGGTGCAAGCCGTAAGGGCAGACAATGTCAGAGGAATAGCCGCCTCGACCGCCCTTTACAATGGTGTTCCGGTATAGGACATCATGGCCGTTGCACAATGGCACTGTGAGTCCTCATTCACGGATTACTATATGAGGGATGTGTCAGACTCAGCCAATCCACTCGCTTTAGCTGTTTTGAAACGATAGTTAGTGACCACACTGCTTTTCACCCTTTTCTCACTTCGGTAAGAAAAGAACCTAAAGCAGGCATGGTCAGGCGAGAGGATGTCAACCAGATTGTGTCACTGATGGCCGAACCGGTGAATGGTTGTAGGCGGTACGTCTGAAGTCCTGTTATCATAAGGTAATTCAATAGTGAGAGTTTTTTGTATTATGTATATGTATCATGTTCATTCATCTTATATATTCATGCTCATTCCCAGGCTAATACAAGCAATATGCAGGGAGTAGTTAACCCTCTTGGCATATTGGTGTTTCAGGCGAGATACATGTTCGTTAGTTCTCTCCCTTTTCTTAGGAGGAAAAAGGGGGGGGGGAGCTGTGACGCGAATGTGATTCGGTTCCGTGAACTTGACGGTCCTTTTAGGTCTCCGTTAGTCAAGTTTGAAGTCTAAAATCTTTCTCCAAGGGGCAAAATTAGCATGTATGGCTTGCCCCTTCCCACCAGGTTACTGATCAAATCTGGTGTATATCAGAAGTAACAGAATGGTGAGTATTGATCGAAGGAGAATGCAGGAAATGTCAATTTCCCTTTCTCCGAGATCTAACAATACTCACCATTCTGTTACGGACCCAGCCTCCCAGCCCCACGGAGGCAAGCCATAGTTTTCTCTTGTTTGGTGGCTATGCAAACAATATGAGCTCTATGGTAAACGGGTACTCGGCAGTGGGGAGCCGGGTAACCGGTTCCCAGGAGTCGGTAAAGCTTTCTAAGTCTATAATCCTAGAGCCGCTGTCAAGGCCAGCTGTATATCAGAAGTAACAGAATGGTGAGTATTGTTAGATCTCGGAGAAAGGGAAATTGACATTTCCTGCAATCCACTCGCTTTAGCTGTTTTGAAACGATAGTTAGTGACCACACTGCTTTTCACCCTTTTCTCACTTCGGTAAGAAAAGAACCTAAAGCAGGCATGGTCAGGCGAGAGGATGTCAACCAGATTGTGTCACTGATGGCCGAACCGGTGAATGGTTGGAGGCGGTACGTCTGAAGTCCAATTATCATAAGGTAATTCAATAGTGAGAGTTTTTTGTATTATGGATATGTATCATGTTCATTCATCTTATATATTTATGCTCATTCCCAGGCTAATACATGGAGTATGCAGGGAGCAGTTAACCCTCTTGGCATATTTGTGTTTTCAGGCGAGATACATGTTCGTTAGTTCTCTCCCTTTTCTTAGGAGGAAAAAGGGGGTGGGACTGTGACGCGAATGTGATTCGGTTCCGTGAACTTGACGGTCCTTTTAGGTCTCCGTTAGTCAAGTTTGAAGTCTAAAATCTTTCTCCAAGGGGCAAAATTAGCATTTATGGCTTGCCCCTTCCCACCAGGTTACTGATCAAATCTGGTGTATATCAGAAGTAACAGAATGGTGAGTATTGATCGAAGGAGAATGCAGGAAATGTCAATTTCCCTTTCTCCGAGATCTAACAATACTCACCATTCTGTTACGGACCCAGCCTCCCAGCCCCACGGAGGCAAGCCATAGTTTTCTCTTGTTTGGTAGCTATGCAAACAATATGAGCTCTGGTAAACGGGTACTCGGCCGTTGGGAGCCGAGTACCCGGTTCCCAGGAGTCGGTAAAGCTTTCTAAGTCTATAATCCTAGAGCCGCTGTCAGGGCCAGCTGTATATCAGAAGTAACAGAATGGTGAGTATTGTTAGATCTCGGAGAAAGGGAAATTGACATTTCCTGCAGTCTGCCTTCCATCCGTGTCTCGTTCCGCTTGTTTATTGTAGGTTTGTGCTTATTTTATAGGCCAAGCCAGCCCCGCCATCATGTGACGACTGCCATAAGTTTGTCCGTGTAATGTTCAAGGACCATGTCTGTTTTAGGTGTGCCCTGTGTAATATAGATCATAGGTGTAATGTTTGTGCAGTGTGGTCCGTCGAAACGATGGTCAAGTTCCTTGCCCAGAAGGACTTGGCTGGGTCTGACGCGGGGTCAGGCGGTCCGAGAGGAAATCGTGGAGCGCCCGGTTCGGCCGGTGGGGGTGCTCCACGTCCCCAGCTGGAGGTGGCGGAGATGGCACCGCCGGCGTGGTTTGGTCCGGCTATGCAGGGTTTTCTGCATAGCGTTCTGCCCACGCTGGTGTCGTCCCTGCTACCAAAGGTTGGGGGGCAGTTTCTCCCCATGCCTGGTACGGATCCTGTCCTCGGACAGGATTCTGGACTGGTTACCGAGGGGGCCATCTCGTACGGCCCCCCTGGCGGTCCCGTCTGGCTTCGGCCAGACGGGTTCTGTCTCTCTGCGGCCACCTCCGGGTGGTCCAGTAGCGGTGGCCGGTCCGTCAGGTGTGGGAGCCGTCCGCCAGGACGGCTCCACGGTTTATTCGTCTAGTGACGGCTCTTCGGAGTCTGAAGACGATGAGGCCGAGGAGGAGAGGTTGCTGCGGCCCGTGAAGCCGCAGGTGGAGAATATGGAGGTTGATTCCGTCCTGGACGGAACCGGCCTCCATTTGTCTGGTTTGGCGCAAGCCAGGTCAGCGGCTCCACCTGCGGCTGAGGCCAATCCGTTACCGTGCACCGGTTCCGCGCGGCTTGGTTTGTTACCAGCCGTCAGGGGAACGGGTGTGCCGGGCCAGGCGTGGTACTCACCTATCTCGCCTGGTCCGGCAGCCGGACATGGGGTGCCGTTGGCGCCCGTGGCCGGCTATGGTTCCGCGACGGTTACGGGTCCGTACGGTTTTCCGTGCGGACCTACCCCATGGACCGGAGTGTTTCATGGGGTGGCGGCGGAACCATGTGGTAGCGGAGTGCCTGGCGTGTCAGCCGTGGCTCCTTGCCGGGAGGCCATGGCTGGCAGACCCGTAAGCATGTCAACGGGTGACGTGTTTGCGGGGGTATCTTCTTCGGAGTTAGATTGGTCTGATGCTCTGGCGTGGCTAGCCAGAGTTGACCCGTCTGTGGTTTCGGCCACGGCCGATGAAGATGCGCCCCGTCCGTCGGTTGCGTCGATTAGGACGGGGATTTTGCCCGCGGCCCGGATCCAGTCAGTGGGACTGGCTCCACGGTTCATTGATTTGTTGGATGCTATTTATAGTAAACAACTAATGACCAAGGGTCAGCTCCCTGCGGCCTCCAGGGAGGTGCGTGCAAGGTGCCGTATTCCTCGGGGTGAATACGACAGGTATGGTGTAGTCCCGTCGGTCACGGAGGATGACCGATGGGTACTGGGCGTCCAGAGTGCCGGGTCGGGTGGTCCCGGTCCGGCACTAGTGGATAAGGCCCAGGTACACCAGGAAGAAGTCCTGGCCCTATGCGATGAGGGTGTGAGGGCAGCCATGAGCGCTGTCAATCACTCCTATCGTCTACTTCAGTCGGTGTGGGCTGAAGCGGGGGCAGGCCACCCTGTGCCACCTGTGGCGCTATCGTGCGTTAATGACGGCTTGGTGCTGTCAATGGACGCATTGGCAAGGGTGCAAGCGCGTGTGATGAAGTCCAGGAGGCAAATGGTCATTGACCATATGCGTCCGGCTACGGCAGTCAGGGAGCGTCTTCTTGGGACGCCCCTGACAGGGCCTAGCATCTTTGGTGGCCAAGCGCGGGCCATCTTAGAGGACACCGCCAGTATTGCGCAGAATCGGTTAGCGGTAAATCTCCAGCTAGAGCTGGTGCGGCAAGCGCACGCACGCACTAGGGGCTGTGGGCAAGCCGCTAACCGGACAGCCTTCAAAGAAACAGAAAAAGCATAAGGGCAAGGCGAAAGCCAGGCCTATTGCGACGTCTGTTTCGGCTGGGTTCTCGGAGCCGCCGCCGGCGAAGAAACCCAGGAAGGCTGTAGAGGCGCCTACCCTCCCCAATGTTGCTCCTGACCGCCCTAGAGGTGGTAAGGGCAAGGGGAAGGGTAAGGGTAAGGCCTCAAAGGGCGGACAGAAGGGGCCGAAGCGTACCTGAGGGTACGCAAGCTCCCTTCATATCCGCCTGGACCGCACCTGTGCGACAGGAACAGCGGTGCCAGTTATACCCGTCGTACCTAGAACGAAATGGTTCTCACTCTCTCTCGTTAAGAAGGGGGGGGGGGGGGGGGGCGGACTGCGAGCCGGACAACCCCGTTAGACGTCGAGGCGTCTATGGTGGGTGGAAGGCTCATGCGTTTCGTCGAGGTTTGGCGAGGTGTGTCGTCAGACAGGCTGGTCCTGGGATGGTTATCCCAGGGTTACATGCCGGAGTGGTGGGACTTTCCACCACAAAATCTGTCTTTGGCACCAGTCTGGACACCCGTACCAAGGGAGCCAGACAAGTTAGAAGCCGTTCAAAAGGAAGTGTCGGGTTTGCTTCTGAAGGGAGCAATAAAACCAGCAAACCGGAACACTCCAGGCTTCTATTCAAACATGTTCCTTGTCCCCAAGAGCACGGGGGGATGGAGACCCATACTCAATCTCAGGCCATTAAATTGGTTTATCCATACGCCTCGGTTCCAGATGGAAACACCGAGGTCGGTAATGGCGGGATTGAGGAAAGGAATGTGGTGTGTATCGATCGATCTGAAAGATGCATATTTCCACATTCCGATCAATCGGAGTTGGCACAGGTTTCTGAGATTTGCGTTTCAGAATCAAGTATGGGAGTTTACAGTTCTCCCGTTTGGCCTGTCGACAGCTCCGAGGGTTTTCACAAGAGTGGTCCTTGCGGTGACAGCGTTTCTCAGAAAAGAGAACGTGGCGCTACACACCTACATAGACGACTGGCTGCTCAAGGCAGACTCGGCAGCCAGGTTGAACGTGGATACTGCTCTGACTCTGAAGTTACTTTCAGATCTAGGCTGGATAGTCAACGAGGAGAAATCCGAGTTGACACCCACTCAACATTTCGTTTATTTGGGGATGCGATTCGACCTAGAGGAGGGCAGGGTTTACCCGTCAGAGCCCAGAGTGGTGTCTCTGTTAGCCATCCTCGGGAGTTTTCGAGTGGGAAACCACATTCAGGCGAGGCGGTTCCTTCAGATGCTGGGCATGATGGTCTCCATGGAGCAGGTTATCCCGTACGCTGCTCTAATGCGAAGACCTATCCAGTTGTATCTGATGTCTCTGTGGAAACAGAGAACAGAACCCCTGTCAAAACTGGTGCCAGTTTTGGAGCCGATAATATCGCATCTTCTATGGTGGAAACAGCGTCAGAATCTCCTAATAGGGGTTTCGCTGCACCTACCCCACCCCAGCTGTCCGTTTACACGGATGCATCGCTGGAAGGGTGGGGTGCCTGCCTGGGAGAACACCAGGTCTCGGGCACATGGACTCTCCCGGAGAGTCAGCTGCATATCAATCTGTTGGAAATGATGGCAGTGGAACTGGCGTTGGAAGAGTTCCTTCCGATGATCAGGGGCAAGGTGATATTGATACGGTCGGACAATTCGACAGTAGTATCATATATAAATCGCCAAGGAGGGACCAGGTCGCCCACCCTGTGCATCAGGGTGTGGCACTTGATTCAATGGTGCAGGAATTACTCGGTTGTTTTGAAAGCAGCTCATATTCCTGGCCGATTGAACATTCTGGCGGATGCTTTGTCTCGCAGACAGAGAATCCTGCCAACAGAATGGTCCCTCAACCCTCCAGTTCTGCGACGGATCTTCGAGCATTGGGGCAAACCCAACGTGGACTTGTTCGCCACAAAGGAAAATGCTCAAATCATGACATATGTCTCGCCGATTCCAGATCCAAATGCCGTCGATACAGACGCTCTGGCGATAAGCTGGAGAGGGATGCACGCTTTCGCGTATCCACCCACCATTCTTCTACCGAAGGTATTGGTGAAGGTCAGGGAGGAACCGTGTCTGGTCCTGCTAATAGCGCCGTATTGGCCGAGCAGGGCGTGGTTCACGGATCTTCTGGATCTGCTGGTGGAAAATCCTGTGCAGTTGCCCGAGATTCCGAACATAATCTCCCAGGCCAAGGGACGCTTCCTACACGAGCGTCCCGAAATGTTCAAATTGACTGCGTGGATGTTGTCAAACAACGTTCCACGTCGGAAGGCTTTTCTCGACAGGCTGCTGATTTCATCGCGGCTGCGAGAAGGAGGTCAACCTTCAAGTCATATAACAACAAGGTTAACAGATTTGCAGACTGGTGTGAAGAAAAGGGTATTGATACTTTTCAATCCACTATTCAGCAAATAGCAGACTTTCTCTGTGAGCTGTTCTTTACAGGACTAGCTCCCGTCACAATTGCTGGATACAAGTCAGCTTTGGCATCAGTTATCCCTTGTCTAGCCAACAGGGATAGTCCAGAGGTGGCCCAGTTAAACGTGATGTTGAAGGGAATGAGCAATCTCCGCCCGAGACAACCGGTAGTCATTCCAGCCTGGAGTCTATCTTTAGTGCTTAATGTACTGGCCAAGCACCCATTCGAACCGTTGCGTTCGGCTAGTCTAAAGCATTTGACTCTAAAGGCGGTCTTTCTATTGGCAGCTTCCTCAGCTAGAAGGCGCAGTGAGATCCATGCGCTTTCGGCAGAGAGGAACCGATTTATTGTTTCTGGAGAAGGTCTGCGTCTTCTGCCAAGAGCAGAATTTATGTCAAAGAACCAATCTTTGAGATATCCCGGCAAACCGATCATTATACCAAAGTTAACCAGGTTTGATCGTGATGCCAGTGTCTGGTGCCCGGTCCGTGCTTTGACTAAGTACAAGAAACGGACTGACTCGTTACGGTCGAACGATAGACATCTGTGGATCTGCCATAAAAAGCCTTATGGCGCCGCATCCATGGATACTATCTCTCGTTGGGTGGTCGAATGCATTCAGACTACTCATGAGATGGCGACTGGGCACCAGGTGCAGGGCGTAAGGGCACACGATGTTAGAGGAATAGCCGCCTCGACCGCCCTTTACAATGGTGTTCCGTTAGAGGACATCATGGCCCTTGCACAATGGCACTGTGAGTCCTCATTTACGGATTACTATATGAGGGATGTGTCAGACTCAGCCAATCCACTCGCTTTAGCTGTTTTGAAACGATAGTTAGTGACCACACTGCTTTTCCCCTTTTTTCACTTTGGTAAGAAAAGAACCTAAAGCAGGCATGGTCAAGCGAGAGGATGTCAACCAGATTGTGTCACTGATGGCCGAACCGGTGTATGGTTGTAGGCGGTACGTCTGAAGTCCTGTTATCATAAGGTAATTCAACAAGTGAGAGTTTTTTGTATTATGTATATGTATCATGTTCATTCATCTTATATATTCATGCTCATTCCCAGGCTAATACAAGCGATATGCAGAGAGTAGTTAACCCTCTTGGCATATTGGTGTTTCAGGCGAGATACATGTTCGTTAGTTCTCTCCCTTTTCTTAGGAGGAAAAAGGGGGGGGGGAGGGGCTGTGACGCGAATGTGATTCGGTTCCGTGAACTTGACGGTCCTTTTAGGTCTCCGTTAGTCAAGTTTGAAGTCTAAAATCTTTCTCCAAGGGGCAAAATTAGCATGTATGGCTTGCCCCTTCCCACCAGGTTACTGATCAAATCTGGTGTATATCAGAAGTAACAGAATGGTGAGTATTGATCGAAGGAGAATGCAGGAAATGTCAATTTCCCTTTCTCCGAGATCTAACAATACTCACCATTCTGTTACGGACCCAGCCTCCCAGCCCCACGGAGGCAAGCCATAGTTTTCTCTTGTTTGGTGGCTATGCAAACAATATGAGCTCTATGGTAAACGGGTACTCGGCAGTGGGGAGCCGGGTACCCGGTTCCCAGGAGTCGGTAAAGCTTTCTAAGTCTATAATCCTAGAGCCGCTGTCAGGGCCAGCTGTATATCAGAAGTAACAGAATGGTGAGTATTGTTAGATCTCGGAGAAAGGGAAATTGACATTTCCTGCATTTTTATCTATATATAGGTGCTAAATGAGTTTATGCGATGGCGACCGTCCGTCACCTTTTGCTTTAAAACACTACTCCTCATTAACCACTTGACCGATTTCAACCAAATTTGGCTGAAAGGACCCAATGGTCTTGGCTCCAGCTCTTCCATTCGGAATCTTGATTCATCAATTTTTTAGGGTGAAAATCGTAGATTTTATGAAAAATGTACGGGAAATTGTCAAATTTCTTCTCCTTACCATTCTGAATGATTTGAACAAAATTTGGCTGAAAAGACCCCATGGTTTTGGGCTCCAGAATATCCACTCAGAATTTTGCTTCATCAATTTTTTGGGTGAAAATCTGAGATTTTATGAAAAATGTACCTGAAATTGTCATCTTGCTTCTTACCATTCTGAGCGATTTCAACCAAATTTCGCCTAAAGGATCCTGTGGTGATGGGCTCTAGAATTTCCATACAGAATTTTGATTCATCAATTTTTATGGGTGAAATCTTAGAATTTATTTTAAATGTACTGGAAATTGTCAAATTGCTACTTGTCCTTAGCATCTTGACCGCTTTTAACCAAATTTGGCTGAAAGGATCGTATGGCCATAGGCTCTAGAACCTTGATTCAGAATTTTGATTCATCAATTTTTTGCGTGAAAGTCTGAGATGTTATGAAAAATGGACCGGAAATTGTCAAATTACTCCTTAGCTGCTTGACATAATTATTTCAACCAAATTTCACTAATGGATTCTATGGTAGTAATTTTCTAGAATTTCTATTCAGAATTCTGATTGATAAATCTTTTGGGTGAAAATCTTAGATTTTATCTATCATGAGTGACCCTATCAAGGTAGACTAGAATTTCTATTCAGAATTATAATTGGTCAATTTTTGGGGTGGCCATCTGGGATTTTCCAGAAATTATCCATCATATCTATTTAAATGCAAATGGTTCAGATGCTAATGATCCAGCTGAGCATCACAGGCCCCATGGACCTCTTGTTTGGTCATCTTATCTATTAACCCTTTAATGGTCAAATTTGGTCAAGAAAGTTTAAACAATTTCTTATTGGATGTCCTTTTACAGGCGACAAGGGAATACAATTTTGAAGATTTATCACTAAAATGACTGGCTCGAACCGAGCCAGTCATTCCAGTGGTAATCTTATAAAAAATTCAATTTTCTTGACCTGTAAATAGACATTCAATAAGACCATAGTAGAGGCCAGTTCTAGTCGGTATGACCATTAAATGGTTAACTTGTATACAGTAATGACTTGCAGGCAGGGGGTGCTTTAAAAAATTGTTTTCTCTTTCATTTTAATTTATAAAATTTGCATCTTGTTTTCAGGATGTTTATGCAAGTTTACTCTTCAAATCAGGATTTAGGATGTGGGTGTGTGCAGTTGCGTAATGCTATCCTGATTATTTTTTCTTAATTCTGACCTTTGAGAGCCTATAAGTACCGGAGCACGATTAGAGAGGCCTGCATTGTGTTGATATACTTGCTCACAAACTAGTTTCGAAATTGCAGGTATGATATTTAATGAAATTAATTTTTAAGTCATGTTGCCAAAGATCCAAGCCCATCTACGCTTTGCAGATCTTAACCCTGTAACCCTCGAATTTGTTCAAGAAAATTTCAGTTTTCTCATAGAAAATGTCCATTTGCAGCCCAAGAGAAGACTATTTTTGAAAATTTTACCACTGGAATGACTGGCTCGATAACCGACCCAGTCATTCCAGTGGTAAAATCTTCAAAAATAGTCTTCTCTTGGTCTGCAAATGGGCATTTTTCAAGACCACTGCTGAAGCCATTTTTGGCGTATCTGATTGTTAAAGGGCTAATTCTTGATGGCGTCACAGCAAAAAAAGCATTCCGTATGACTTCTTTTGTGCTTAGAATTTCTTATTGTGTGGCGAAGATTAGACTGAACATATTGAAGAGATGTTTCTGTATTAAAGGCAAATATTCACAGCAGAATGGTTCAAAATAAAATTGTTCAATGTGAATACTTTTAGAGGCTTAAATTGTCTGCCTAGATGTATTAAAACGGAATAAATCTTAGCACATGATGATTTTATTACGCAAAAATTAATGTAATTTTTTTAAGTTGTCAAATTGAATTAGAGGCGGCTCGAGTCCCTAATTCAAATTCACAACTAAACCTACAAAATTTATTTATATGGAATGAAATCGTCATATGTTAAGATTTATTTTGTTTCATTGCATTGAGGTACACAATTTAAGCCTCTAAATAATTTCAACAATTTTATTTTCAAGCATTTTGGTGTGAAAATACACCTTTAAATGTATTTCAATCATGTTAGAGGCATTACTGCTCTAATGCTAAGGCCTTCTTCACTTTCGTAGGTGTAAATAAACAAGAAAAGTACACAATTTGCCTTGGTCTTCCACATGCGTTTACAGTGTGAGTTTTGTCAATAGTTTGCTGTCTGTCTCCCTCAATTCTCTATAGTCTATCATAATATGTACCTAAGAAAGTCTAGTTTGAGCAGTTTGATGCGCCGACTTACATAAATACAGGTATGCCCACTCACCACTTCCTCAGGGGGCCACTCCTGTTTACTGTGATAGCAATGAATAATACTTAGGTGACTGGCACAAGAGTCTCATCAATATAGAGCTCTTCCTGATCAGGGGTTTAACATGCTTAACCCTTTAACACTGAAACCGGCCCAAAGCGGCTTCTGCAGTGTTCCGGAGAAATGTCCATATGTAGACAAGTCCGAGTCAGAGGAATATTTTTACAAATTTACCACTGGAATGGAATGACTGGCTCTAAATAGTTTTCTCTTGGTCTGAAAATGGACATTTCTGAAGAGTTAAGACCACTGCAGAAGCTGTATTTGGCTGACGGGTGTTAAAGGGGTAAGTTTTCAGATCCCAATGTTCACATAGCTCTCATGTAACTACTCCCAGGTCACACGTTCATTTTGGAAGCAATGTTATTGTAAGCTGTTGTTTTCTAAGAAGCAACAACTTTCAGCAACATAGTTTTCAAAATATAGACCATTATTTCTGCTACTGACGAGTCCCGTGCTTGCAGGCTTTTGATGTCTGGGCTAATTCCGTGAAACTTCATAAATGAGGTCAGTCTACTACCGCCTAATAAAATTGCCTGGTTATTGTCATCCTACTAATATACTGTCAATTAGGGTTGCACGATTATTCGATTAATCGCGATTATATAATTCAAAATGATCGTGGACGATTATAAAATGAAATAATCATATAATCGCCATGTTGAAATTTTTGTCAAGACACTTTTACGCTTGTGAAACTCTGCTCGCGTTACCAAGCATGGAAACAAATATCCGGCTATCAGCCGAATATGTGAATGATTAAATAAACTAAATAAATAAATAAATAACTGATTTGTTTGTATTGACTCATGATTAGTTTTAGATGAATAAAGATTGTTCACTTGGTCGCTATTTGTCATTGTTGTTGTAATCACACGCTTATCCTGCGTTCCCCATTCTCTGAATAGCTATACGTTAACGGTTTTCCCAAAAAAGTCCTAGAACTGATACCACGGAAATTCAGCGCATTTTCCTACTTAAAAATTCTCACCGCCTATGCCTATGTTTAATGTATACCTCAAAACATCACCGGGGAAGTGAAATTATTTGATTTGAGCGCCTAAATATTGCGTATCCTTTAATAAAGGTCGTTTATACATCAAAATGAATCCACAATTTGATATAAAATGGCGTCGCGAAAAAAATACAAATCACATGATTCGCCTCCAATTGAAGAGTTTATTTTAGAGCGAGTACTCGGATATAAATATTCTGGAATCGGTGACTCTGAACTCGGGAATTTCTATGTATTATCATTGCGCGATAGGAACTGAGTAATACACTGATCTGAATAACGGGTACCCGTTTGATAAACTCCCGTTAGTGTATAATATCTCGCGAGACCACGCCGCCTCCCATCTCAAAAGAGCCGCTGGCTCGCCAACTTAAGAAGCCGACTATATTGTCATTCGTAATAATTCAATTTGGATCATTTAATGTTGATCGGCATTACAAAATTGATGCACATTTTCTCCCGTACTTGTTTGGTACATAAATTTGGTCTTAAAATATATTTATAAGGAAGCTATTTAATCACGCCAAAACTGTTTTAAGCACATTTTAACTACAAAAGTGTGGAATAAACTTTATTATATCTTGAACATACGTGGCCTACTATTAGTATTAATCTAATAGGTGGTCGAGATTTACAAATCCGAGGCCTGTATTGACTTCAAGAGGTGCCGGAAATGTGTCAGGGCAGAGATCGGTCTGAAGTAGACACACCCTGTGACACGATTGTTATTATTATACACGCTATTCTTACAAATTATCTACTGAGTTAGGGGGCGGGCTTCTAATACAGAGTTTTGCCGTTTTGAAACTGCTAAGAAATCATTGGAGCTCAAAGGCCAAAGTTATAGGGTGGACTTCTATTAGAGCATAGGCTACAATTAAACGAAATACGGTACCTTCCGTTTTCCGTCTAGAAAAATCTTGATACATTCTTTTGTTTGCAATCAGCAACTGGCGTATTCTGTCCATGTATGTATATGTGCCTAACCCATAATCTTACAATCTGCAGTAACATAATAACCTTCTCTAAGCATCATTGATGTAGTTAATATAGTTCATGATTAATCGTATGATCGCGATTATTTTTCTTAAATGATCGCGATTATGAAAAGTGAATAATCGTGCAACCCTACTGTCAATTACATAGATTGACATTCGTGTCTCGCAAGCTCTCCATCGATGTTGGCACGAAGCTATGCCTCTATTTTTAGATTCATAGCAAGATTGAAGTAGGCAGAAATCTGATTGGCTGCCGCTACCTGAAAACCCGCAGCGAACATAGCGAGAAATCGCGGGTTTGCAAGTACGGCCTCGAACAGCGAAGCGATGTGAGTGGGCGTATGTTAGTACGATGCCCCAAAGTTGCTTCTGCAGTGGTCTTGAGAAATGTCATTTGCAGACCATGAGAAGAGTATACTTGAAAATTTACCACTGGAATGACTGGCTGAATAACTGAGCCAGTCATTCCAGTGGTAAATCTTCAAAAATAGTCTTCTTGAGAAAATTTATTTTCTATAAAACAAATTCGAGGGTTAAAGGATTAATATTTCAAACCCGTTAATGGTCAAGTGGTCCTTAAAGTTCTCAGCTCACCTGGCCAGAATGGCCAAGTGAGCTTATGCCATAGCGACCGTCCGTCCGTCAACTTTTCTTTAGACGACTTCTCAAGAACCACTGGACCGATCTCAATTATATTTGGCAGGAAGTATCCTTAGGGCATAGGGATCCAAATTTGTTCAAACAAAGTCGATCGGCCAATTTGGCCAGTGGCCATCTTGGATTTTGGCCGATTTTAGGAAATGGCTTTAAAAATCTTCTGAAACCGCTTAGTGGATCGATTCAAAACTCACGAAATATCATATAGGGCAAGAGCTGAACCAAATTTGTTCGAAGGAACTTGATTGGCCAAATGGTTCGGCGGCCATCTTGAATGACCTAGTTCTCGTGAAAATGACTTATTCTGCAGAACCGCTGAACGGATCGGGCTGAAATTTTGGGGATATGATTATGGACTAAGGGCCATTAAAGTTTGTTCATGGGAAGTTGATAGGTAAAAATATGGCTGCCGTGGACCAATCAAATTTTAGCGGGTTTGGCTGCCATATTAAATTTTTTTATTTGATGGATTTTGAAGTCGAAATTGGTTTTCTTAACTCCGCTTACTTGTCAGTCAGCTGTCGTATAGCGATGACCCCATCTGCCTTCTGTATGTCCGTCTATCCATCTGTCTGTCCGTCACAAACAATCACAGCTCATTTTGTTATTTCTTGATGGATTGACACCAAACTTGGTCACAATGTTAATCTCAGCATCTAATATCTGTGTTGTGAAAATGAAACTGATAGGATGTCAAATGCCAGTTATCACTCCTTAAATATTTGCAGTCTCCCTTTCATAGGGCAAATACGGGTTTGTTCCCACTGTCCATTGATTTATCACCATGTCAGATTTTATTGCCAAACCAGATTAACCTTTCCAATACTGCCGAAATATTTAAGATATGTATTATGTGCTCTGACATCTATGCTCTTAAAAATATTTTAAAATGTATTTGATTGAAAGTTGTTGCTGCCCTAGGCAGCAATGAAAGTGCAATGACTTTCAGTAAAATTATTTTTAAAACAACTCCAGCTCACCCTACCCCTGCTGCTAACTTTGTGATTCAGCCAGATGCGCATGTGTTAAATGGATTGTGTGGTGGTGGGGAATAACCTGCTATAAAGACCACCTACCTGCCTTTAGAGATCATTTTCTTCAATTGTATTTAAACCTCTGGTAACTGTCTGACTGAGCTTTTGCAAACGACATATTCCAAAGGTTATATCTCTGAACCTGATAAATATTTTGAAAACAATTGGACTGAAAGTTGTTGGTGGTTAAGCCGCCAACAACTTTCAGTGGAATTGTTTTCAAAATATTCAAGAAGTCAAGAGCTTTTGAAAATTGAAGTTATTGGCTGCACTGGCTTGCAGCAGTGAGACAGTTAAGAAACCATCTGTAGTTAGCACTGATATCATCTATTTTCACTTAAACATTGTTCTAAATCACTAATGCAAAAAAACAGTCCAGAGATTGTTGTCAATATCTCGAAAACTAAACCATTTGACTGAAAGTCATTGGAAGTGACACCGATGGATGTAAAACTTAAGTAAGATTAGTTGAAATGCCAATGTTCCAGGTGAGCGATACAGGCCCATTGGGCCTCTTGTTTCCAAAATGATCTTCAGTTATCAAACTAAACAGAACTGAATTTAGAAATCTGACAATTTGGTTGTCCAATGGGTAATCTTACAATAAACATCTTTGTATCTATACTAGAGATGCCTAGCATTCTGGTCAAGACAAAAAGAAAAATATGACAGTCTGACCTACTCGCAGAATCGTAGCACTTTGACCATTACAGACCAGAACTAACAAATTACTTTGATATGGACTGTCAAATAAGTGTTAACCCTTTAATGGTCAAGGCCGCCAAAACCGGCCTCTACAGTAGTCTTGAGAAATGTTCGTTTGCAGGCCTAGAGAAGGCAATTTTTGACAATTTACCACTGGACTAACTGGCTCGTTAGGCGAGCCGTTCATTCCAGTGGTAAATTTTCAAATATAGTCTTCTTGGCCTGCAAATGGTCATTCAATGAGTAAATATGTTTTAGTTTCAAAATTTTCAGCAGCCTTCCTAAATAGATGTCAAAGACATGGTTGAAGAAGAATTTTGAAGAGTGTGGGCGTGGGTGGCGTGTGTACCCTTTGGCTTTCTGATGGCTGCATTATTGAAATGAGAGTTTGGAGGAAAGAATAACAGGGGTTGTTGAAGATGTCAGCGAAAAGGGAAAGGCAATGTTGCCTTGACGGCTTTCATAAGTTTAGGGGAACTAAGGCAATGTCTTAGGACATCAAGGCATACTATATGCCTCATAAGGAAGTGACTTTCTCATGCAATCAGGATCCTGAACCCCTTATTCCTCTGATACAGTACAGGCATTACATTCGGAGTATGTTAAGTGTTGCTATCTACATTTGGATGACTCTGTGCATTTACTTTGGATAGTTTATTTAGCAGTCTGTATGATGAGCACCAAGGCAATAGAGGAGGGCACTTATGGCAGATGTTGCCTTAAAACTCTGGCAAAATGTCAGGGCACCAAAGCATGGGCAACCAAGGCACTTGGTTTATCGCAAGACCTGGAATAAATCTATGTTTAGTTAGCATCATTTTAAATCTCATGGCTGAGCATATGTGTACTGGTAATATATACATGTGTGTGTATACAAATATGTGCATGACATTCAGAATTGGCAATCAGTATTTACATAGTATTGTTAAATATCGACATGCACAAGGCCCTACATTCATTAACACTTTCACCAATTCAAATTCCCCATATCTCATATTCAAAACACCCATACAGGAAAACTGATCAATATTTTGAAATCAGTTTGACTGGAAACCGTTGTTACTTTAGGTAGCAACAGCCCCTGGTCAAATTAATTTCAAAATATTCAACAGAAAGTTATATTTACTTTTTCAGGGATTTGTCGTTGAAAGGGCTAATATCTGCACCCTGAACCAGTACTGTTTGTTTTAATATTTATAGTATTTTATGATCCAGTGTGTCAAATTTGTTGACATTTTTGACAAAGCCACCTATGTGTAGACTAGTGTACCTCACACCTACAGAGCGCCACACTTGTAAACTCATTAGCTCTCAAGCCGACCAAAAACACCTGCGCGGGTATTGAGAAATGTCCATTTGCAGAACAAGAGAATACTATTTTTATGCTCGGGGAGGAATATAGTCGGTGCTTTGTCCGTCTCTCTGTTCGTCTGCCCAAGTGTGTCTGGGCCATAGTTTCATGACTCACACATAATATTCACTAAACTTTGTATCATATAAACCCATAAAGGCCATATATAGTCTGCACATAATTGCTCAATTTACATGTTCTAAAAAGTTAGTGCGCACTATATACAAAGATAAAACGTAGTCACATTTTTTCCCTCTAAGATAGCACGAAAATTTAACACAGTTCCCGGTACAAATTCCTGCCACCTTGCGACTATGTTTGTTGTATACCTAAAAAACATTGTGGAACGGAAATTATTAAATTGAACCGCCTAAATATTGCGTACCCTTAAATAAAGGTAATTTATTCCATCAAAATTAATTCAAAAATTTACATAAAATGTCATCTTGAAAATATATAAACCATGTGATATTAAAAATGTTACAGTTAAATCCAATTTCAAAAAAGTATCTTGCGCCTCCAATCGCATAAGTGTTTAGAGCGAGTTCTCGTATACATAAATATCCTGGACTCATAACTCAGCAATGCGATCTACGCTTCCCGTTAGCACCTGCCACCAGCTGGTTAGCCAACATAAGAAGGGTCTACCTAATTTTAATTCTCGGGAGTTCAACCAATTTTGCTCGTAAATCTCATTTCATTTTGGATCATTTCATGTTGGTCGCTTACATTGCAAATAACTAGTCATATATGATACATTTTCTCGCTAGATTTAGACATCAAATGCAAATATTTCATAAATTTAGCCAGATATTCGTCTTCTACTCGGTGCTAGCTAAGAATGTCAATGATAGTATTAATATTGTCGTCAACTTGTTGCGTAACTATGAACAGCATAATTTTAGCGAAAATTTGGGCAAATTAGTCAGGACCGATTTTGATCTATTCCGCACTTAATGTGATCATGCCGGTAAATAAGATTTAATCTGAAATAGTTATTAACCCTAAGGAACCTATGAGCCGTCTGGACGGCGCGCAAAAAGCGTACAAATAAACGTAAGAGCCGTCTGGACGGTTTTCAATAAGTTGACATGGCGTCCTACACGCCGTCTGGACGGCTTTAAGCGTACCAGTTTTCGGTCGCTAAATACGCAAGCATTACAGGTGTTTTATCCAATCAAACTTAGCGTTACATTGCGTCAGATGATTGAATTGTATAAATCCGCTGTTGATTGGTCAATTCAGTTTGTTTACAAATTTCTACAGGAAAATATAAATAGTTTTCTGTGAATGAAATTCCTAGCGTAAAATCGTCAACGATAGCGTGTCGATTCTTTTATTTAACCAAGTACTCGATTCCCTGATGACCGGAATCGCTTAGCGGGTATGCGTAATTAAATTAGTGAGCACGTTCAAATTGAGTTGATTGGTCGAGTCGCGAAGAAATTAACATGGCCGCGCTCACGATTTATAATTTCATTCGATAAAATATTATATACAGCTGAATATCGACACTGACGCCTAAAAGATTTAAAGTGTGCATCCTTACATAATTTGCACATTATCTCACACCCGTCATTTAGCTTCTAGGGAGATATTGGCATGCTTCTGCGGTCTAATTTCTGTTCCACAATCATCTATCCTGATAATGCATGTTACGGGGTGCTACTGGGTCCATACGGGCCCGTAACCTGGATTATTGGAGTAAGCATAGTCCTGAGGCATATTGGCTTGTTATTTGCCCTCTGAAATCACCATTGTTGACTGTTGCAGTTTTATTACCGTTTTCTAATGTTCTTTCATCTTGTAAATGTTTCTCTTCTTTTTTCTTATGATAATATGGTGAATACGATAGTGATCAGGTTGAGATTTCATGAAAATGATTATTCTGTAACTCTGTCTTCTGTGCTATTTTATTAACCCTTACCACTCTGCGTCAATACTTAATTTTCAAATTAAATTAAAAGAACTGGTGTTCGGTTCTCAACAGATTCGGTGGAAGATGTTGCTGTCGTAGATAGCAACATCATCTACCAAACCGAAATTGTTGAAAAATGTACACCAGTTTCTTTACTATTGACACAGTAAAAGATAGAATATTGACATCAGAGTGGTAATGGTTTAATCTGATGTGCTTGATGTAAATCTATTGTACAATTTTATTTCGAATCACTTATTGTATAAGCTGCCATTGTAAACTACATGTATATCAAATACAGTTTCTTCTATGTAAGAGTATCATATTACTTAGTAGGACTGGTGATTAAATTGTTGAATGTTTTGAGATCGATTGGACTGGAAGATGTTGCTGCATTAGGTTACAACATGTTCCAGTGGTAAAGCTTGCGTGTTAAAGGGTTGGATACTGTATTATCAGTGTTAATATCAAATAAAGTTTACTCGAAGTGAGAGGGAGAGACAGAATCTCATCTTAGTTAATCAGACTGGACTATGTATAGTAGATTTGTTGAATATATATCGAGTCCAATTTGATTGGAAACTGCTGCTGTTTTGGACAAAAATAGATTCCAACTAAATTTGTCAAAATATTCTCAACAGATTGCTTCATCAGATTGCAGCTACTCTTGATCTTTATTGCTATTCATTCCTGGATTATTACTCTTGCCCTAAGGGGAAAGAGGGTATTGTGTGTATGCGTGTGCCCAGTATTGCATCTAAAAAGCTACTGATCTGATTCGTTAAAAATTTTAACACAACAAAGCAACATAACCTAAACAAGGGTTTCTAGACTTTGGCTGTGATCTTCACAAAAACCCAGTATCCAGGTCGGATACAAATTTTAATCTATATCTCGGAAACTACTGATTAGATTTTGCTCAAATTTTAACAAAGGATGGGGAGGGTGTGATCATACATAAAGATTTAACAAATTTGGATATGACAAAAATGGTAGTGTGGTCTCGGAAGTGGTTTACAATCTCTGATTACTCCTGTTCATAATGTTATCTATCAAGCATCCAGTCCTTGACAATGAAGGAAAATAAGTGATAACTAGATTGCTTGGTCGATGAAGCATTATAGCAAATCACCATGTTCACCACTTTACCTTTTTACCCATCCCATCCCTGGAGGCGGAGCCAAATGTAAATGTCCTCTTCACTCCATAATCACATACCAAATTTGTTTGAATTGGTTTCATTACACAGAGACTGGAGTGGATTGTTGTGAAAAGTCTGGATGTCATAAGGGGAAGTGATCTGTGAGAGTAGGAGTTAAAATTAACATGAGCCAGAGGCTAGTAGAAATTGACCAGGGTTAGTAAAATGACCAGCCCAATGGTAAGAATTTCACATGTCAACCCTTTAATGGTCATGGTGGCTAAATAATGACTCTACTGTGATCTTAAGAAATGTTGATTAGCAGAGCAAGACTTTTTGAAAATTTACCACTAGAATGACTGGCTCGGTAATTGAGCCAGTCATTCCAGTTGTAAAATTTAAAAAATAGTCTTCCCTTGGTCTGTAAAGAAAATTTGAAGGGCTAAACTAGAATCAAGTAATCACTAGTCCTATCTAAATCTAGTGGCTCATTTGGCTTAATTTCAATTCATGGAGAGTGTCAACTGGTGTGCTAGAGTGGTCTATAAAAAATCCAGAAATCGAAATAAATCTGGAAGACTCCAATCTCTGCTTACAATAAATTTCTTGACCTTTTAAACTACTTCTCCACCCCTGGGGTGGAGCCAAAGAAATAAATGTCAGGCAATCCACAATGCCAAATTTCTTTGAATTCCACACAACAGTTTGGGAGTAAAGTGTGGCAGACATTTTTTAGGATATTTGAACTTTGGACCCCCCCCCCCTGGCCTCCAGTGGGCGGAGCCAAATCTAAATGTTGTCTTGCAAAGCACAATCATATGGGTAACCGCCATACCAAATTTGTTTGAAACCCACCCACTGTTTGAGATCGCATGATGGACGGACAGATAAGTGGATGGAGGCAATTATATCCACATTTTTTTAAAACATGGGGATAATGAATGGACTCAAGGAGACAAAGTAGGTAGGTATAATTCATTCAGTCATCATACTAAAATGTCATTTTCTTTCGGATTGAGAAATTAGGCTACAACCATCATTTGCCATGCCACATTGTTTTCAGGACTTGTCATGAAAGGGTTAAACATAGCAAAAACTGCAATTGACAAAAGGAAGGACAAAATAGAAATTTTGATTTTCTAATGGATACTTTTAACTATGCCCTGCCCATCTCTATGTCGGCTCTGTCGATGCTTTGCGCATGTTGAATCCTGAATTCTAAATTTCATGGTAACCATAGATACAGCTAACCTGTTGAATATTTTGAAACTAATTTCACATACTTTGATTTGCCTGAAAGCTGTTGCTGCTCAATTAAACAGGGCAGCAAAGGCTTGCAGTCAAACTAATTCTAAAATATTCACCAGCTTTCATTTATGGTAACATTAAAATGAGAAATGGGCAATTCGTCTCTTACCTTGATCTTGTGGGCTGTGTAGATTTCATTCTGCTGTCGCCGCTAATCATAACAAATTCACATGACAGTTTAACCCCCTCCCCCCCCCCTCCCCTTAAGCCTCTTCCGACCCAAGCAGTGTCACAGCCTAATGTATTAGGTTGTCTCGCATTCTACAATCATAGGGCCATGATATGGTAAATCACCAGATTTGGTTATATTCCTTTAACCTTGAATTCTACCAAAAGCTTTCTGAGGAGATGGATGGAGGTAATTGGAATATTTTTTCAAACCGTGTGGGTATGATTAAGAGATTAAATGAAATTTATAGATATTTGATTGAAATCCCACCTAATCTCAAATGGTGCATAGAGCTTATGTGGGATGTACATTAGCTGAGCCCTCAGGAATATGGTTTGATAATAGTCGGCAGTCGACCCAGAACAGCCACCGGCATAGCTATGTCAGGCATTGATGTGTGTGGTAGCTGATCATGTTTCGAAAGTCCATCATCATATGTTACTTCAAATATACTGTTTCCCTATAGAAATTAGATTATACACTAACACATGCCATCGAATTTGTATTTTTATAAAATCTATGTTAGTAAATCCATTAGCCATAGCAGGAAAAACTGAGTCCATTTAGAAGCCGTCGCTCATCAGTCACCTGCAAAAAATAGGAAGGATAAGTTAGAAATATCCAAATTCTAGAAGAATTATATTAAGACTTAAACACTCAAATTTGTTCATGAAAATTTCAAACTTCTGATAGACAATGTCCATTTGCAGACCACGAGCCAGTCATTCCAGTGATACATTTTCAAAAATAGTCCTGTTGGTCTGCAAATGGATATTTTCCTAGATGACTGCAGAGGCAGTTTCGGTCTGACTTTAGTGCTAGATGGTTAACAATATACGTGCAACATATAGCGGGTAATATGGTAGATACTGTTAGACCCCGACGACATCTGTTATGGTCATACACCCCCCCTCAGACATTAGCACAGAAATCAAACATAATACAGGGTGGGAATATATCCTCCAAGAAGGGGGTACTACTATTGCATTAACCCTTGCAACTGACCAGAGCAAATAATACATTTGATACGAATGTGTCAAAATTATGTTGAATACTTTGAAATTAATTTAACTGGAAGCCAGCTTTATGTCAAATTGGTTTCAAAATGATCAACATCTTACTTATATAATGACTGTAAAAGCGAAATTCTGGGATTTCAGGTTCAAAGTGGTAAAATTTGATAATTGGTTTTGATTTGGCCCACTTCCCTAATATTGCAGGTTACTGGGCTACAGTGACATATTTGTCTTCTCCGGCAACATTATAATTATTAAGTTAGTAAATGTGATGTCACTGCTTATTTTCACCAGTTACTCAATAGCTAGATTGTCGCAAGAGAGTCGCAGAAACAATAATATATATATATATATATATATATATATATATATATATATATATATATATATATATATATATATATATATATATATATATATATATATATATATATATATATATATATATCCCTTTCGTTTACCTCTGGTCGCGAAATAGTAATAAGGTTGAAGATAAACAATCCTATAAGCTCAATCAACGATGCGTGTTTTTGGTTACAACTTTGGAAAAAAATTCAACTTCAATCACTGTCATTAATACAGCTGAGTTGAGATGCTGAAGCAGTCAAATATATCGCCATCACGCTTCCTAATTGGCGGTTTTGTTAATCTAGTCATCTGTCTACTTTTTAGTCTGTGGCGTACAAGAAATATACATAGATTGACGTATAGGCACACAAAGTTTACTACTTTTTTGCAAAACAGCTGATCGTGATGCCATTTTGCCGGGGAAAAAAATTTATATGCGTAGATTCCCAACCAATCAGACGCATGAATCTTATAGCACGTGATACGGTATCACCAATAATGGGTAATGAGCTTGGTACTCGGAAATTAAATACGGGTCGGACGCTGCAAATTCTTCTCGTTCTCTGACAATCTGTCACGCTAAACGATTCCTATTGGAAATGCCGCGTTGAAAAAATTACCGATGCCATTGAAGGTTAATGGAAAACATTCGCCTTCGCTGTTTAAATCGATGATTGAAACCAGCAATGGGACATAGCATAAAATTTGCCATTTATTCACCATCAATTCTGAGCAACTCTGGTATTTATTTGGTTATGTATAAAGGAATTATTCAACATTGAATGAGGCTTTCCCGCCCAAAAATCATGACCAGAATTTCTCGAAATTTTACGGTACCATGACATAATATAATTGCCATTTTCACATCTTATCGGATGAAAACCTTGACGAAACGTTGATATCTTTTAGTTTTAATACCAATGTGATTAAATTTATCAATGACATTTGTAAAATTTAAAAAAGATTTGATAAAGTTTGCAAAAATAGACCAATGTACTTATACTTCAGGGTGTGTCCATTTTGACAGGCACGTTGACCAACTAAAATATATTTTATTCATACAAATTTTATATGTACTGAAAGGAATTTTATTGCCCTTTCTAATGATATATAGTTTTATATATGGTGGCCTGTTACTTTGCCACAATGTCGATGCCGCTTATAGGCTAGGGTTCTAAGCAAGTTTTCTAGTTTTGGCTGTAGGGCTGTAAACATATTTTTGTAAAATCTTGATAGGGCCCAGAAGGTTAAAAGAATAGGCAAATAATATACCCGTAATTAAAAAACCAAAAAACCCCAGATTAACACACGACAGAAACTGGATCATATAACGTAAAAATATTTGAAGCGCTGTGGTTGTTTTGTTAACGGTTTTTGTTCACAAGTCACAGCGGCGTATATATACGAAAACAAGAATTTTTACAGCCGATTTGGGTCAAGTTTAGGGTTGCAAACTATACACGCTAGCGAACAATCTTTGGGGGATGTACGATAGTTGGATGCGCTTTATGGAGAAGGCGTGCAGAATTTCGATTTGTAAATTTTTTGGGTGAAAATCTTAGATTTTATGACAAATTTACAGGAAATTGTCAAATCACTTTGTCATCAGCTAGACCATATTTTACTACCCAACCAGATTTGGTTAGAAGGACGATCATTTAATGGTAGACTCTAGAAATTAATGTCAATTTTTGGGTGAAAAACTTACTGGAAATTATCAAATCGCTTCTTGTCAACTTAACTGATTTCAAGCAAATTTGGCCAGAAGGATCCTATGGTTAAAAATCTTACATTTTAGTAAAAATTTCTGCTTCTAATTACTACTTTGAGTGATTTCAACCAAATTTGGCTGAAATGATCCTGTAATCATAGGCCCCAGAACTTCCATTCAGTATTTGATTGGTAAATTTTTCCAATGGCCGTCTTATTTAATGTAAAGAGTCATGTATATTTAAATGCAAATGTTTCAAATGCTAATGGTCCAGGTGAGCGTCATAGGCCCTTGGGCCTCTTGTTGCTTAGAGCTGTGGCTTCTTTAAATTGTTAACCCTGTCCTGAATGGCGCCTGATGAGAACTGAATGTGTAGAAATGTTCAATAGTGAGTGACCTCTGAATCCTTGATGTGTGTTATCTCAGATCCACTTTGTTTTCATTTAATGCTGACATTCATGAACAGTTTATAGACTGATTCGCATCTGTTGTGTGGTATTATGGGTTTTTTGCCATATCATAGAAATTAACCCCTTAATGGTCAAGCTGGCTAAAACTGGCCTCTGCAGTGGTCTTGAGGAATGTCCATTTGCAGGCCAAGATAGGACTATTTTGGAATATTTACCACTGGAATGCCTGGCTCGATAACACGGGCAGTTTTTTCAGTGGTAAATGTTCAAAATTATTCGTCTCTTGGCCTGCAAATAGACATTCATTGAGCAAATATTTTGATTTTCGTTAACAAATTTGATCAGTGTTAAAGCTAATACAATAACACATGATTATGATATACAACTTTGTATGCTCACAAGGAAATGGCAGTAGTGCCAATACATGTATTTAATTTTTGTCTGCATACCTGCCATTTAACCTTTTACTACTTAAATCTGTTCAATTTTCTCATAGAAAATGTTTTACAGTTAACATTATTTTTGAAAATTTATCACTGGAATGACTGGCCCCCCCCCCCTGTTATCGATCCAGTCATTCCAGTAGTAAATTTTCCAAAAATAGACTTGATCTTCAAACAGACATTTCTTAAGATCACTGCAGAAGCCGTTCTTGATCAGCTTGTATGTTAACTCTCCAAGCCCTATCATGAATATAGAGATACATGAAGATGAACATCTGAAGAGTGGTGAGGCATTAGAAGGTACAATCCATGTAATAGCATTTCCTAGTATTTATACAATGTGCCTAGAATCTAGGGACCTCTTCTTTATATATTAGATTTAATATCACATACAGTGTTCTATTCAGAGAGTACTTTGATCGACCTATTTATTAATATCTTCATTCGGAATTACCACTGCACTGGATATTGGGTTTCTTTTGTAGTATAACTATTTGTCTAGTCTAAGACAGCATCAGCGATGGTTAACCCTTTAATGGCCAAGCTGGTCAAAACCGGGCTTTGCAGTGGTCTGGAGAAATGTCCATTTGCAGGTCAAGAGAAGACTATTTTTGAAAATTTATAGCTGGAATAACTGGCTCGATAACTGAGCCAGTCATTCCACTAGTAAAGCTTCAAAAATAGTTTTCTTGACCTGCACATGAACATTTACTAGGCAAAGATATTAATTTTCTTGAAAAAATATTAATTTTCCTGAATGATCTTGAGTACTTGACCATTAAAGAGATTACTATATGAAGAAGCATTTTGGAATCTTAAATTTAAATATTTAGTGCTCTATTGATTAACAATATATTATAGATCAAGCTGGTCAGAAACGGCGCTGTCAGTGATCTTGCGAAATGTCCATTTAGCCCTTTAGCCCTCGAATTTGTTAAAATTACAATTTTCTCATAGAAAATGTCCATAAATCTGCAGACAAAGAGAAGACTATTGGTGAAAATTCAGTGTTAAATGTTCAAAAATAGTCTTCTTGGTCTGCAAATGTACATTTCCCAAGACCACTGCAGAAGCCGTTTTTGCCTAATATGGGTGTTAAAGGGTTAAAGATCAGGTGAAGACTATTTAAAAAAATTTTCGAATTGAATGACTGCCGCAATAAACAAGCAACTCATTCCAGTGTTAAATTTAAAAAAACTAAATTTTCAATGTCTGCAAATGGACATTTTCTTTGAGAAATTTTTTTAAAATGTTGACGAAATTTCACCATTAAAAGATTTAGTATACATGAAATGTCAACTATCAGGCAGACAGCTTGATGGGTCTTCAAATCAGATGGACTATGGGTGGGCCTGTCTTATGGTTATGTGAAAGTCAACAATGTTAGGGTTTTGAATTGACTGCTGGCAATGATATTGATGCTGATTGAACAGAATGGCTCCGAGTATGACTAACCAACCCTGGCTGCCTAGACTTTATAAATAGTACCTGTCAGGAATGGTGATTACTTGAAATCGATAAGAACGGATAGTGGCGGAGTTATTGACAACAGCCAAGCTAGATATTGGCATGGGTTTTGGAGATGTGTCTGACAAGCTAGCAGTCTTATAAAGTTCTCTACTGATGTTGGCAGTCAGTACTGGTTGCCAGTGGTTGGTGTATAAACATAGTATAGGTCTTAGCTAACTGTTGTAGACATGTTAACTTGGTGTGCTCTGGTGTGCATGAATGTGTGTGCTTATCATTTTCTTGCTTGGGGTTTACAATATAATAGTTCATTGTTTTCTAACTGGTGATAGGAGTAGTCAATAGCAATATGCTTAACCCTTTCACTGATTAATTCCCCGTGTCTCATTTTCAACGCTATCATGCTGGAAAACTGTTGAATATTGTGAAATTAATTTGACTGAAAGCTGTTGCTGCCTACGGCTTCCAGTCAAATTAATTAAAAAATATTCAACAGAATACATTTTGTCGTAAAACATTTTGTTTTTCAGGGATTTGTCAGTGAAAGAGTTAAATACTGGGAACTGGGAAGATATGTAAAATAATACTTTTAGCCTTTTAATAGCCAAGTCTACCAATAACCGCTTTGACTGTGGACTTGAGGAATGTACAACTGCAGGCCAAGAGGAATTTAGGACTTGAATGCCTGCCTCGGTAACAGAACCAGTCACGCCAGTGGAAAATTAAAAAAAATTGTCTCGTCCTGAAAATAGACATTTAATATTATAAGCAAATATTTGGTTTCTTGTCAAATTTTAATGATTAAAGGGTTTTATTACCATTATTCAGTCGATAGAATTTATGTCATTCATAAGCAAAGATAAATATTCTCAAATGTCTCTTGCCTTCAACTCCTTAATAGTTAACCCTTTACTGGTCACGTCAGCCAAAAATAGTTAAGCCATTACAGTCTACTCGTCACGTTAGCCAAAACTTCTGAAGTGGTCTTGCTGAATGGATATTTGCAGGGCAAGAGAAAACTTTTTGAAAATTGGTCACTGGAATGACTGGCTCAATAACCAAGCCAGTCATTGCAGTGGTCAATTTTCCCAAAATAGTCTTCACTTGCCCTGCAAATGTAGGGGCAGTGGTTTTCCGCAACAAGGAAATCTAATGGAATTCAGGGAATTTTTATGTTGAAGCGGAAAAACTTTGTTGAAATGGAAAACAACGGAAAATGGCATTTCTCTGCAAAATCTTTGTAAATTGAAACAGAAATATATTCAAATGGAAATTAACAGTTAAAGGCATTGTGCTCAAGCAACTAAGACATTCTCATCTAAAAATTGTAATTGTTAGCTACAGATATCTTCTCCCCCCCCCCTGACTTCATACTTTCTGAACATGCTAATAACATATTACACGTCACAAGTTTGACTGTTTTATTGACTTTATTAAAAAATGTACATGCAGCTTAGATGATATAGTTTACAAAACAGAAATGAAACAGAACCTGCAATATGGTGAAGCAGAAAATGGGAAATTCTGAAATGGGAAAACCACTGTCTACAAATGGACATTCAAAAGGGAAATATTTAGGTTTTCACAACCAAATTTGACTATTAAAGGGTTAAACATGCCAAAAACAGCCTCTGCAGTGGCCTTGAGAAATTGTGTCTGGTTGAAGGTCAAGAAAAGATAAATGAAACAGTCATTCCAATGGTAAATTTTTAAAAATACCCTCTTGTCCTACAAATTGATATTCACTAAGTAATTTCTTTAATTTTCTTGACCAATCAATTTCTTGGCCATTAAAGGGTTAAAGTACATTATGTAGAGTGAAATAGGTTATATTTATCTGAACTTTGACCTGTGATAATTATTTGATCGGTGAAAGATAATGCATCAAACCGTATATAGGATTTATGCACATTGGAAAACTACTTGAATTTTGACAACTGTCCTGAAAAGCCTCCAATGTGACAAATTACCTTGAAAAGTCGTTTAGATTTGTAATGCAAAAAAGGCCCTGAAATTAATGTTTCCAACCCATTTTATCAGACTCAGTCACTACAAAGTGTAGTGAGACTAGGGCTGTGGTGAAGGGTTGGCAACTGATGGTCTCCAGGGGTGCCAGGTCAGGGGGCCTATTTAAACACAAAAATTTTATGTTCAATATCATGAAATTTCTTTTCTGAAATGCAGCAAATTTCCATCCTTTAAAGGTATCTAGAATTCAAAATTGTCATCAAACACGTCACACCCAATCTACAATGGAATCATTTGTCAGCCATCTTGGAAGTCCATATCATTATGAGGAAATTTCCCTCCAGATACCTTAGAAATTCACAGGAATTTTAATTTTGCAATTTAATTGGAGGACTGATTACCTGTCGAGCTAACAAAAGTCGCCTGCTGGAGACAAGTTGACTCTCAAGCATGTCATGGCCTACTGTGTTGACAATTGCAAATATTATTTAGCTTAAATAATGTTATGTTTCATAAAACATGTCATGCTAGCCAGTTCAATAAATACTAAATAGCAGTAAAATTATTGACCATTTTGAAATTTAATTGGTCAATGTGGTACTGTTCACTATAAAGCAACTATAACTGTGTAAGCACCGGTCACGTTCTGTCATATCATTTCAAGATAGTCAACATATCACTAGTATTTTTGTGTTAATCCAGTCACCAAAAATCCCCCAAAAAGGTATGTTCTTTGCGATATCAAACTTATTCTGTTGAATATTTTGAAATTAATTTAACTGGATGTCATTCCTGCCTACGGCTTCCAGTCAAATTAATTTCAAAATATTCAACAGTTTACTTGTATGAGGTTCATCGAGATTCATCGGCGAATGGGTTAACCTTTTCACTGATGAATTCCCTATATCTCATTTTCAAGGTAACCATGCAGGAAAACTGTCAAATATTTTGAAATTCATTTGATTGGAAGCCATTGCTGCTTTAGGCAGCAACAACTTCCAGTCAAATTAATTTCAAAATATTCAACAGAATAAGTTTTATATCGTAAAGAATTTACTTTTTCCGGGATTTGTCCGTGACAGGGCTGACCTGATGAGATTAACCCTTTAATCCTCACAGTCAGTCACATACCAGAAACAACAAATTAATTATAAAGTAGTGAATTTTAAATATTCAACAGCTTCCTTGTACTTGTGTCCTGAAATTAAGACACTGCCAGTTTCAAGGGTTAATCCTTTAATGGGCAAGATTTTTCAAGAAAATAAAAAATTTTGCTGTTTAATTCTCCATTTATAGGCCAAGATAAGATAATTTTTGAAAATTTTCCACTGGAATGACTGGCACGATTATCGAGCCAGTGATTCCAGTGGTAAATTATAAAAAATTATCTTTACCTGTAAATGGACATTGGTAAAGGCCACTGCAGAGGTCGGTTTTGGCCGGTGTGACCATTAACGGGTTAAAGAACTAGTGGAGCGAGCAGAAAATATACGTTTCACGCTATTAAGACTGGAGTTACAGGTTTTCTAAGAAAGTATGTCTATATATTACTCGTCAAGCAGGTATGTATAATACTAAAGCAAAGCATTGCATGTTTATATGTACTCGGTAATTAAATTAAAAATGGGTATTTTATTAGGCCACGGGTCAAAATGCTCGCCCAAAACATATATAACAGGGAATTCTGACAAAGCTTTATAGTTTTATAGATCAAGTGAACAAACTACATACACATTGTATATTTAAACAGACTTCTATACACACGCACGCAAACACACACACTAAACTCAATTGAGATCTTTCTAAATGAATATATGAAACTCGATTGCTCAGTTGATAACGCGTCCACATTCACTACTTCAACCTTTTGATCCACCCCACCTGACCCCAAGCTTTGGGGTCCGGAGCCAAATGTTAATGTCTTTTTGCATTCGGCAATCATATGGGTAACTCACATACCAAATTTGGTTTAATTCAGTCCAATGGTTTCGGAGGAGTTGCATTACAATCAATTTCTTGACTGTTTGACCCTCTCCCCCACCCCCCTGGTGGGGGGCCAAATGTAAATATGCTCTCACAATGGGTAACTCGCATACCAAATGGGTGCAGAGCCAAGTGTAAATGTCCTGTTGCACTCAACAACCTGAATTCTGTCCAGCAGTTTTGGAGGAGTTGCATTACAATTAATTTAACCTGTTGACCCATCCCCGCCCCCTTCCTAGGGGCGGAGTCAAATGTAATTGCTCTTGTACCCCGCACTCATATGGGTAACACACATACCAAATTTGGTTGAATTCTGTCCAACGTTATGGAGTTGTTACAATAAATTTTCTGCACGCACGCACGCACGCACGCACGCACGCACGCACGCACGCACGCACGCACGCACGCACGCTTTAAAAAACATGGAAATTCAAAATGTGTGCTTTATAATAGCACTTATTTTTAAAACCAGTTCGTACTGTTGCAACTTAATTATTGAAGAATCGTTTGATTATTAGAATCCTTATTTACCCCCTTGAAGGAATTTGTATATTCTATTTCCATTGAGCCACCTTGTGGTGATGGAGTCATCACTACTTTAATCTACACATGGCAGAACACACATGATTTGTGTGAGTCATTGTCACAGGGCGGTCTGGCTGCTGTTGTATTTGCACATGTGGCGATGAAGCTGTGTCTAGGGAATCCCCAAGCTATCCATATGATTCATAACAACTTTCTACATATCTGCTGGACTCTTTAGCTCGAGCCAGCCATTCCGGTGATAAATTTTGAAAAATACCCTTCTCGGCCTGTAAATAGACTTCTTCAAGATCACGCCAGAGGTTGGTTTTGACCGACATCGCCATGACAGGGTTAAAACTGGGACATTATTTACATATATATTGCTAGTTCCTGTCCAGGATTAAATTATCACATACTAACTATATAATCATATCCTAGCTCTGAGTGCAAGACTAAAGTTTTATCAAATTATGTAAATATGTATTTAAGATCAAATAGGAGTGTATCATGCACTATGACTGGCCTAGGGCGGCTTTATCAAAAATGTGAAAAATGACATCATGAACGTCTATATAGTCCGTCTTTACAGCTTAATAGTCCAACACCTGCGAATAGTATGAGGTTTACCATTAAACAAACATTCTTTTGAATATGTGGAACTAATTTGACTGGGCGCTGTTTCTGCCATAGGCAGCAGCAGAGCCCAGTCAAATTAGATCCAAAATATTTAACAGGTTACCTGTATAGTTTTCTGCAAATTGATAGTCAGGGAGTTAAGAGATCGATTGATCCCAACACGAGCAAGCTGTGGGTGGAGCATAGCTAGTGATGGGCTGTGCATCGCTAAAACTGGAATGGTCCGTTGATAGAGATTAACTTTTTTGTGAAACAGTCACTGTGAGGACGGTGTGACAAAGTGTGGCATGGCTAGAATGCTAGATCCATAAGTGGCATGGCTATAATGCTAGATCCATAAGTGGCATGGCTAGAATGCTAGATCCATAAGTGGCATGGCTAGAATGCTAGATCCATAAGTGGCATGGCTAGAATGCTAGATCCATAAGTGGCATGGCTAGAATGCTAGATCCATAAATACAGCTGATATCTTAACCCTTTAACCCTTTATAGTCAAATTTGGTCAAGAAAATTTAGAGATTTTCTTATTAAATGTCCATTTACAGGCCAAGAGAAGAGAATTTTTAAATTTTTATTGCTGGAATCGAGCCAACTGGCTCCGGTTATCGAGCCAGTCATTCCAGTTATAAATTTTCAAAAATTCTCCTCTTGGCGTGTAAATGGACATTCCACAAAACCATAGCAAAGCCTGGTTTTGCCCGGTATGACCATTAAAGGGTTAACACATAAGCTTGTTTTGGAAAATGTCTATTTTGACACCAAGATTTGCAAACAAATTGAATTTCCAGTGGTAGATTTTAGGGCTTGTAAATAGACATTAACCCTTTAACACTCATATCAGCCAAAAACGGCTTCAACAGTGGTCTTGAGAAATGTCCATTTGCATACCAAGAGAAGACTATTTTTGAAAATTTACCACTGGAATGACTGGCTCAATGACCGAGCCAGTCATTCCAGTGCTAAGCTTTCAAAAATAGTCAGCTCATGGCCTGCAATGTAATTTTCTTGAACTAATTCAAGACTTAAAAGGTTAACTTGACAAAAGCGCTAATTTTTTACAAATCTTGACGATGGAAGGGTTAATTTGAGTCCCAACTGACATAAAACACACATGTTGTTTCCTCCAGACAATCACACTGCTTTCTTCAATTAAAAACAGGTGTTTTCATTAGTGTACTGCTAGCATTCTGAGTGCATGAATCTACTGATATGCTGAAGCAATCAGCACAATCAGAAATCCTGCTCTATTCAGAACAGGAAGTAAAATTGTGTTATGTGTATACACTTTAACAATACTCACTCGCCATAGTCCCTAGGGCGTGCACAAATTTATTCCAGTGATTGTTACTAAGAGACATTAATTTGACTTAAAACAATTACTTGTACATAGTATGATTGAGCAGGCTTGTTGAAAATTGTAAATTTGGGCAAACCATTTTTACTTAGGCCTGTAAGGGGAAGAGGTTATGGCAGTCTGGTCTGTGTGTCTGTGCGTGCGTACATGCGCCTAGTCAAATCACTTCAGCCTCACGTGATGTAATTGATTATGACGTCATATACTTAGTAACAGATGGTATCCATCTATTGACTGAAGTCATACTTGAGGGTCAGATTATATCCATCTTTTGGCTGTGATGTCATATACGTGAGGGTCAGATCATATCCATCTATTGGCTGTGAAGTCATATACTTGAGTGGCAGATCATATCCATCTATTGGCTGTGAGTTATATACTTAAGTAACAGATGGTAGCCATCTATTGGCTGGGATGTCAGTGACAGATCGGTTCTCTCCATACTACCTTCAAACCTTCTGGAAAAACACCTGCCAATTTTCTACTACGCTAACGCTAATACAAGGGCAATTTCCATCCCATGTATTCCTAAAGCAATGGTGCACATAGTTATAATAAATACACAAACCTGAATTAATTACGCATTTATAATTTAATTACTTATTACAGCTATAGGCGAAGCTATAGCAGTAGCAGATATATATATATATATATATATATATATATCACATGGGCATCATAAAACATGGTTCTAATATCCTGTTCTAATAACTTTTACTGCTAGCTCACAGTAGAAAATAGAAATTATTACTTCGCGTCCATTGGCTGCCGCCCGGCTTAGACTATTTTTAAAAATGTAAAACTAGAATGGGTGGCGCAGTTATGTGTGGAGCCAGTCATTCCAGGCTCAGTGCCAGTGAGTGGTACATTTTCAAAAGCCGTGTTCACTTGGCCCGAAGGTAAACATTTCAAGATTTTTTACAGAGACGATTTGTAGATGTTTTGACCATTAACCGTTTTAACACTCATATCAGCAAAAAACGGCTTCTACAGTGGTCTTGAGGAAGGTCCATTTTCAGACAAAGAGAAGACTATTTTAGAAAATTTACCACTAATGACTGGCTCGATAACCTTATAGCTTTTACTTCTAGTACGCACTATGCTCTCTCTAACCCTTTAAGGGTCAAATTTGGGTCCAAAAAATCAAAATATTGGCTTATTGAATATCCAATTGCATGCCAAGAGAAGACTATTTCTGAAAATGTACCACTGGAATGACTGTCTTGGTTATCAAGCCAGTCATTCCAGTGGTAAATTTTTAAAAAATCATCTTGATTTGCCAATGGTCATTTATGAAGAGTACTGTGGAGGCCGTTTTTGGCTGACTTCGCCATGAAAGGGTTAATTCTACAGGTGAAACTGTTGAACCAGTTTAATAGAATACTTGACAGATCTGTCTGTGATCATTGATCAATTGAAATAAAACATATAAATTGTTATCATTAGCCTGGTGATGGATTGTGGTCTGCGCTAATACATGTCTCAGAGGACATGCATGCAGGGAATGCTACTCAGTAAATTTATGCGAGTGAGACCAAGTCTGTGTTGACATGATTATATAACAGTGCAGGTATTGATTAATGCTGTCTCAGATCATCATCTGTGTATGACATGACACATGGTGACTCATTCGAGACAGAGCCCATTTCTTGTTGAATTGTACATATGGAACCTTATGATTATTCTCAAATTACATAGCAGTAGTAAATATAAACTAGATATAAATTATAGACAGCAATGGCTTAGCCCTCTAACCCTCGAAAATGTGTTCAATTTTCATGACTGTTTTATCTGTCAATTTAAGAACAGATGACTTGACTTCATGTTGCTTGTCAAGATGACCACTGATGATTTGACATGATGTTGGATGTCACTGTTCTTCGGCTAGATGACCACTGATGATTTGACATGTATATCACTCTGCAGGGTCAAGATGACCACTAATGATTTAACATGATATTGCATGTCACTGTTCTGTGGCTAGATGACCACTGATGATTTGACATGATGTGTGTCACTGTTCATGGTCAAGATGTTGCATATCTCTCAGTTCAGTGGCTATGTGACCAATAAAATAGAATAGACATGAATATATCCAGAACATTGTACTGACCTGCATTGCTAATGTGATTGATAGGCATTGCTGAATGCTGCTGCTGCTGATGATTCAAGGATATTTGTTATAATGTTATGGCATCATGTTTATTCACTCTGTAGTGACATATATGATAGTGACCAGGAGTAGAATTACATAGTACTGCTCAATGTGTTTGAAGAGGCCAGTCTTAACCTTTTAACAGTCATATCAGCCGAAAACAGCTTCTGCAGTGTTCTTGAGAAATGTCCAGTGCAGATCAAAAGAAGACTATTTTTGAAAATTTAGCACTAGAATGCCTGGCTCGATAATTGAGCCAGTCATTCCAGTGGTACATTTTCAAAAATAGTCTTGTTGGTCTGCAAATGGACATTTTCTATGGGAAAATTGAAATTTTCTTGAATGAATTAGTGTTAAAGGGTTAAGTGAAAATAACTTTAGGTTGCCCTAACAGTGTTAGTCTGTATAGGTAGCCCTAACAGTGTTAGTCTGTATAGGTAGCCCTAACAGTGTTAGTCTGTATAGGTAGCCCTAACAGTGTTAGTCTGTATAGGTAGCCCTAACAGTGTTAGTCTGTATAGGTAGCCCTAACAGTGTTAGTCTGTATAGACCGTAAAACAGGATTCAAAAGTACAATTTGTAGTTAATAAGGAGAAATTAGTTACCTCTCCGGGATGTAGAAATTGTTTGAGTGTAGCTTTCGTGACCATCTCGGTCACTTCTTCAGCACTAACTGACGGTGGCTGGCAACGTCACTCTGGTGAGTTCTTGTGGAGTCACGCGACCGTCAGTTAGTGCTGAAGAAGTGACCGAGATGGTCACGAAAGCTACACTCAAACAATTTCTACATCCCGGAGAGGTAACTAATTTTTCCTTATTATGAATCATCCTGGGATCGGGACCAACTTTTTCGGAAATACATTTAGTACCTTTTAACTGTTAATGGTCAAATTTGGTTTAAAAAATCCAAATACTTACTCATTGAATTTCCATCAGCAGGCCAAGAGAAAACTATTTTTGAAAATTTACGAATGATTGGCTTGGTTATCGAGCCAGTCATTCCAGTGGTAAATTTTCAAAAATAGTTTTCTCCATAGTTTTCTCGTGGCCTTCAAATAGGCATTCCTCAATACCACCGCAGGCACCGGTTTTGGCCGGCATGACCATTAAAGGGTTAAGACTAACTTAGTTTATTTTAATAAACTTTTGCTAACGTACTGATGGAACGGTCACTCAATGGATGAGAAATATCCTTAAATATGTACAAGTTTGTGTTATGTATTAAATACATTCCCTGACCTCCCCCTAAGATTGAATGAACAGAGGAACAGGTCAGTCATTTCACTAAAACTGGATGTGGTGCTGCTGTACCATGGACATAGTTTTAGTGAAGACAACTTCTCCAGAACCGCTGAAGGGATTTGGCAGATATGATTAGTGACTAAGGGCCATTAAACTTTGTTCAAGGGAAGTTGATCCGTAAATAAATGGTCACAGCGGGCTGATCAAAATATAGCGTGTTTGTCGGCCATATTCTATTTTTTTTAAATGGATTTTGAGGCTGAAATTGGTTTTATATCTGTTTTGGGGTATTCTGATCACAAATTTGCAATTTTCGAAACTGTCGGATAAATGGTTTGGCAGCCATCCTGGATCATTTTCCCGCCAAAAGCTCCCATACTAAAGCAATGGGAAATTTAAAATGACTTCTTCTCGAGAACTTCTGGATCGATTTCAATTATATGTGGCAGGAAGCATCCATAAGGTGTAGAGATTTCAGTTTTTTTCAAACGAAGCCGATCGGCCAATTTGGCTGGTGGCCGGCCATCTTGGACTTTGGCCGATTTTTAGGGCAAAAGCTAATCCAAATTTGTTTAATAGCCATCTTGGATCACCTAGTTTTCGCAAATTACTACTCCAGAATCTACTTATAGCCAAACATCGCCTTTGTGGTTTAAATGCCTACGTTCTAGGTGAGCGATACAGGGCCCCAAAGCGCAGTTACGGTACAGAGCAGAAATAACCAAATGTTTCTAAAACAAAATAAAGTATACTGTTCAGTTTAATTGGATTGGAATAATCCAGTTGTATTCCAAATATTCAACAGAATATTTCTTACATCGTGTTAAAAATTGTACTAACTAACATGTTTCTGATTTTTTTGTGTAAATATTTTAACCTATTTCTGAACTGTAGTGTAACCAGTCAGTTCACAATATAGAACTGTTCAGATTTAGTTATTCACACCTGCTTATGAGTGAGAGTTTTTCTAACCCAAACCAAGACAACACACATCCTGTTATTTGTAAATCACCACTGCCCATTAATACTAGATCTACTGTGTACTTCTCAGTGAAGGCAATTGATGCATTTCTCTCTGAATTTATAGACATGGTCTGTTGTTTTAACCCTTTAACCCCCAAATTTGTTCAAGAAAATTTAAATTTACAGACCAAGAGAAGCCTGTTTTTGAAAATTTACCATTGGAATAACTGGCTCAGTTATTGAGCCAGTCATTCCAGTCGTCAATATTAAAAAATAGTCTTCTTGGTGTGCAAATGGACATTTCTCAAAAGCACTGCAGAAGCCATTTTTGGCTAATATGAGTGTTATAGGGTTAATACTATACCTTGTGTGTACTTCTCAGTGAAGGCAATTGATGCTTGTCTCTCTGAATTTATAGAAATCTGGTTGTTTAAAAAATGAAATGGGAATAGTGTTGTTGAATGTATAATTTTGAAAACATTTTCATTGAACGTTTGTCACTGCATCAAAATTTTCGAATTTTGGAAGATGTTGCTATCAGAAGATCTTGCTGTCATAGACAGCAACATCGTCCACCAAAATTTGTTTATATGTACACCAGTTTCATTAAGATTGACATAGTAAAAGATAGTGTATTGACATCGGAGTAATAATAGTTAACGAGTAATAATAGTTAACGCTCCTAATGCAGTGATTGATATATCTAGATTGCAATTTGTCTAGTAAAGGTTATAGAGTGAAGGTGCATGTGCAGCCACTATCTGTTCAGCTTTGTTGTTGTTCTTCCGCTAGTTCCAGAGACATGTGCATGTACAGGAAGGTTGAAAGACCGGGTTCATACAGACACCATCTGCCTTAGAAAATAATAAACTTAATGCAAGTTGGCTGGTCTGATTGCTGTTTTTGCTGGAGATTGAGTACAACAAGGACGAATTTGTCCAATAACTGCTTCATTGATATATTTTTTAGTCAGGCCGCAAGAGGGTAAAAAATGTCTGCTTTTGTAAACAATGCTGCTGAAAGCTGTTGCTGTTGGGTTTGAATTTTTAACAGTAAAATCGGCATCCATCTTTGGGTATGACTGTTTGTGTGTGCGGTGTATGTATATGTGTGTGTGATTTGGTTTAGTGTGAATGAGGTTTAGTGTGAATGAAGGCTCTGCTGCCAATACTAAACAGAACAGTACAGAAATATCAGACTTATTACCCTGGCCATTATAGGGAGGGGATGAGGGTATATTGACACATGTGAATATGTTTATTTGTTTGTTTATCCATGGCTGTGTTTTCCTCAGAAACTAGTGATCAGATTTGGCTCACGTTTTAGGGAAGGATGTTCCCATGAGCTAGGTATTACCCCTCTGTCCGACCTTCATCCGGTAAGAAAAAATCACTCGCGCACGCATTCCTCAGAGAAACAGGAAGCAACAAACAAAGGACAATAAAGGAATCCAGTCTGTCAGTCAAGTATATGATGTGATAAGTCACCATTCCGGCGTATTCATCCATCATCTGACCTCGTATGATGTCATAATCAACTCAGAAGGTGTATGATGACGTCACAATCTTTGTCACATAGGGTTCCATATAGACTATCATCACATCTCAAATAGTCAGACACGTATGAATTGTATGTCTTTGTAATTCTTTGCTATTTAATAAACATGCTGTTGAATATTTTGAAACTAATTTGACGGGGCGCTGTTTCTGCCTTAGGCTGTGCAGTTTTTTTTAAATTGATAGTCAGAGTGTTCAGAGATCGATCGATCCTAACATGAGCGAGGTGTGGGTGGAGCTTAGCTAGAGAGGGGCGTGGCATAGCTTAAAACTGGAAAGGTCCATTGCGTCACAGGTATGCTGACGTCACTATCAATTGTGCCATAGATGAATGATGTATCCAAGTCTGTCGTAAACGCTTAATAGTCGGTCAAGTTGTATGAATTGTATGTATTTACTATTTAATAACCGTTCTGTTGGATATTAATTTGACTGGATGCTGTTGCTTCCATATAGCACCCAGTCAAATTAGTTTCAAAATATGCAACAACTTACCTGTATAGTTTTCTGGAAATTGAGATTCAGGGTTAGAGGAAATTTAGATTCATGGAGATCGAACCTAACATGGACAAAGCGTGGGCAGAGCTAAGCTAGGAATGGGTGGGGCAATCCGCTAAAAAGTGGATTCATCCGTTGTCTGTAATACTAACTGCTCAGGCCACCGAAGCCTTTGAGTATTGCTTTCTCCGTGTCTGTCCATACGTTCGTCCGCTAGCCCATCTGTGTGTCTGTCCATACATCCGTCCATCTGTGTCTGTCTGTCTGCGTGTTTATCCAAGGCATATCGAAGATCACTTAGTACATACCGGAATACACATTTTCGCCAATAACTCACCAATGTAAGAAGGTAGAATGAGCAAATCGGTAACATACATTCACATTTCTCAGAACCAGTGCAGAAGCCATTTGGCAGGCTTGGGTGTTAAAGGAAAGGGTTAAACATAACCCTTACCACTCTAGTGTCAAAATTCTAAATTTTCAAATTAAATTAAAAGATGAGCTGGTGTTAATTTTTCAACAAATTTGGTGGGTGATGGTGCTGTCGTAGACAGCAACATCGTCCAACAAAATTGTTGAAAAATGTACACCAGTTTCTCTGATACTGACACAGTAAAAGATAGAATATTGACATTGGTGTGCTAAGGGTTAAGCTTGGATTAGAGATCTACACAAATGATTATTGGTTCATATAGTCAGGAGATTTTGTCTGCTTTGTAACTTTTAGAAATCATTACATTTCTTGGGACTCCTGTTTTGGCTAAGTTTGATTGTGTAAATTTTTATATACACCTGTGCAAAAGTTAAGCACCACCCTATTTTTACGCACATGCGAGGGTATATTCATGTGCTATGAAGAAAGCAATAGCATAAACATTTATGTACCCATCCATCTTAGTGCAAGAGGTAATAATGCAACTAGAGGAATGCTGATTATGATGGTGAGGAAACACTGTATGTTTTTGTTTGAACTTGAAAACGAGGCCTGAATATGGTTACGTTGACACAACTGACAACTATTGCCCTACAGTTGACACACGTGGCTAGATTGTCATTAATGGTGTCTGAAAACGAAGTTTAACATCTGTGCACAAGTTTGAGACTGTCATTATTAATACCGGCTATATCCACCTTGTGCCTGGATGACGGCCTGGACACGACGTCTCATGCTGGTCACCAACCGACTGATACGCCATTGTGGTATTCGTTGCCATTCAAGATGGAGTGCGTCTGTTAATTCCTGTAGGTTCTGCACAGGAGGATCCCTCCTTCTCACCATGTTTCCCAGAATGTCCCAGATATGCTCAATAGCGTTCATGTCAGGGCTCCTTGCTGGCCATGGTAGGGTTTCGATGGCATTCTGGCGGAGGTATTCATGCACAGCTCTAGCACGATGTGGTCAGGCGTTGTCATCCATGAATATAGGGTGGGTTCCAGGTGCATGATTTACAAAATGAGGGACCACAACTCTATCCAGTATGGAATCTTGATATCTTTGTCCATTTAGTGTTCCAGGTACAGTCAACAGATCCAGCTTACAATCAAATGAGATGCACCCCCATATCATAACGGAACCTCCACCAAATGGAACTTCTTCCATGATGTTACGTTGGTCGTACGCCGTGCGTCTGGACCTCCATACACGAGTTCGACCATCTGTGGCATGAAGCAGGAACCGACTTTCATCGGACCAGTGTACCCGTCTCCAGGATCTCATGTTCCAGTGTCTTCTTTCGTTGCACCACCTCAGACGCTCCTCTTTGTGGTGTGCAGTGAAGAGAGGACGTCTGACAGGTCTCCTAGCTTTCATGCCAGCAGCATACAGTCTCCTTTTGACGGTAGACATTGACACTCTATTGCGCGTTTCCCATTGCTGGCTGAGCACTCTGCTGTTGGTGAATGGAGATCTCCTAACAAGGCGTACTAGGGCTCGATCATCACGGGCAGTAGTCGTCTTCGGTCTTCCAGATCTAGGCCTGTCCTTCACCTCGTTAGTTTGCCCATGTTTTGCAATCAAACGACTGATTACAGTATGGTTAATGTTCAGCTGTCTGCCAATCTCTCTGCATGACATACCAGTGGTATGCATGCCTATGATTTGCCATTTCACACGATCACTTAACCTTCGTCTTGCCATAGCGGTTCACAATCAAGAGCTAATTCTCTCTGTACAAATAAACCACGGTCATGAACACAAAATTCCTAATCTTGTCGCCTAAATCTGTATGTAATGTTCTACACCTCAAACTGGACTTTTACATAACTGAACACGTGTGCTGTTTCCCGCCACGCACGGACATCAAGCGGCGTGAAGTCATGCATGCATGTGCATTTCGTACTTGGAATTATATCGGCTAACGCGGGGACAAAAAGTATGGCAGCCTAGTTGTACCATCATGTTTCTACGTTCTATTGTTTTTGCTGGTGCTTAACTTTTGCACAGGTGTATATAAACCATGACATTTCTATATTAATTCTTCTCTCTGATTTCATAAACATTTGGTAACTATAATAAACACTGACCGTAAACCTTTAACACTCAAGCCAACGAAAAAATGTAGTGGCCCTGAGAAATATCCATTTGCAGAGGAAGAGAAGACTATTTTTGAAAATTTGCCACTTGAATGACTGGCACATTTTCAAAAATAATCTCAGCTTCTGCAAATGGACATTTTTCTATGTGACAATTGAAAATATCTTGAACAAATTTGACAGGTAAAGGGTTATAAATAATTGATGTGTCTAATTTTAGATCCCTTTTACGGTTTACTTTTAATATGGTAACCAAAGTTCATCGTAGAAACGCAACTTTACTGTAAGCTGTTGTTGTCTGACAATAAGAGCTTTCTGCAACATTTGTTGCCATAATACACAACTGCCTTTCTTCCATCTGCTCAACTGTGTCTTAACCCCTTAACTCTTACCACTCTGATGTCAAACTTTAAATTTTCAAATTAAATTAAAAGATGAACTGGTGTTCATTTTTCAATAAATTTGGTGGGAGATGGTGCTGTCGTAGACAGTAACATCGTCCACCAAAATTGTTGGAAAATGTACACCCGATTGTTCGCTGTCGAACAAATAAAAATTATAATTTTGACATCGGAATGCTAAGGTTGTTTTTGAAAATTTACCGCTGGAATGGCATTCTAGTGGTAAATTTAGAAAAATTGTCTACTGGGTCTGCAAATGAACATTTCTCAAGACCACTTTAGAAGACGTTTTTAGCTGATATGAGGGCTAAAGGGTTAAGAGTGAGAGAGGGAAAAGAAAACTGAGTTAAAAACAAATGTTTTTTCCAATTGTTTTGAGAATAATTAGCTTAACACTTTAACCCTTGTAATTCCAGTGTCTCAATTATTAATATTCAGGAAAGCGTTTGAATATTTTGAAAATAAATCAATTGGAACCTGTTGTGACCTATGCCAGCAACAACTTACAGTCAGATTAGTTGCAAAAGATTCAACAGAATACTCCTTACATCATAAAGAATTGGTCGTGTCTGGTTTGCTAGGGGTCAAGGGTTAACTTACTACATATTACATGCATCTATATGAAATATCAGCTGCTACTGCATACAGGCTTAAATATGTGGTGATTATATATACATATATACATAAAGCCTTGTTGTATTGTGTCATTGACCGTGGTAGCCGATATATTATATATCCAATTGTAAAGCTACAACCAGTACGTGGCTGAACTGTGTATATTTATCAGTATATAGAGCAAGCAAATTAACCCTTTATAGGCTCATGGCAATGTATCTTCATTCCGTGGCAACCATACCTGAAAGAGTTAAAATATTTTGACGGGAACCCATTGTTGAGACAGCGCTTAGCAATCTTACAGTGAAAAGTAATTTAAAAATAGTGACTAGTTATCATAATATTTCTAATCTAATCGTAATCGGCATTTCCAGTTTCAGTTTATTTACACCCAGATCACAAATTGACATATGGGGAACAATGATTTTACTCTTAACTATTCCCTGCCCATCTCAATCTGAGCTCTAAATACACCACTCCCTAACTATCAATTTCCAGAAAACTACATGCAGGATGTTGAATATTTTGAAAGTAATTTGACTGTGTGCTCGACCTATGGCAGCAACAGCGTCCAGTCAAATTAGTTTCAAAATATTTGACAGAATGTTTATTAAATAGTAAAGACATACAATTCGTATGTGTCAGAATATTAAGCGTTAAAGACGAACTATATCGGATCATTCATGACGTAGTGATTATGATGTCGTCATACATGTCACTTAGTTAATTATGGCGTCAGATGATCGATGGATAACTGAAAAGGTGAATTTGTGTCAATGTCTATCTTTAGAGTTGAAGGGATAACTGTATAATCCCCGAGCTGGCCAAAAGTGTTTTTTGTATTGGTCTTGAGAAATGTTTACTATGTACTGACAAAGACTGTTTGAAAATTTACCATGGGAATGACTGGCTCGGTTAGGTTCGGGTAACCGAGCCAGTCATGCCAGCGGTAAATTTTCAAAAATAATCTCATGGTCTGCAAATAGACATTTTCTATGAGAAAATTAAAATTGTCTTGAACTAATCTGAGGGTGAAAGGGTTAATACTGGGCTATTGTATTGATCTTGATGGTTTCTGTTTGTATATAAATATATTCATGTTGTGGTTCGATGCATTTACTGAAATCTAATCTGATCGCTGATAAAACCCCACTGTAAAATTGAATCAATTTCTCGATAACTGGTATTGTGTGTGTGGGTGACTAAATATATATATAGGTCTATGCATGCGTTTTAGCGGACAGACGCGTTTTAGCGGACAGACGTGTTTGTTATATGTGAGATTGAGGTTTTGACAAGAATTGAGTAAGTACTGTACTGTACTACAGTTTGCTGATTCAATTACTGATATTAACTCTTTTAAGGGCCAAGAATCGTCAAGAAAATCAAGAATTGTACTTCAGAATTTCATTTGAAGAGAGTATTTTTGAAAGTTTGCTACTGGAATGACTGACTCAGCTGTCGAGTCAGTTATTCTAGTGTTAAATTTTCAATAATTTTCTCTGCCTTTAAAATGACACTGGCCAAGATGAGTGCAGAGGTGAGTTTTAGCTGACTAACATCAAAGCATTAATGTTGATATGGAATGCTAAAAGATGTATTTACTAACCGCTACCAGCGAATTAGTAGGGCTGTAACGAACATTTGTTGGTTCGGAAAATTTCAAACCAACGGAAGACGAACCATGGTTGGGTTCGCTTGCATGGGATTTGTGTGGTTCGTGAATAATTTTAGGAAATTATCATACATGTACAGGAAAACCGATGAATATTCTGATATTACTTTGACTAGAAGCTGTTGCTGCCTAAAACTGCTTCCAGTCAAATTAATTTCAAAATATTCAACAGAGTAAGTTTTATATCATAAAGAATTGACTTTTTCAGGGATTTGTCGGTGAAAGGGCTATTAGACAAGCAATCACTGAATGTCCTCAAAAGTGTGATTTACGAATATGACCACGAACAGAACTTAACTGGCTACGAATCATATTATTTTCTAATATTTGTTGTCAGAACTTGTCATTTGTGTTTACCATTTAGCAGGTAAAGCCACCTACCTGCCCTTAAATGCTATTTTCTGTTAGGAGTAATTTCTCGCATACAATAGCATATTAAAAAGGTTAGTGGTTTGGAC
>JAVVLW010000156.1:25500-49500 GCA_034401795.1 Chaetoderma sp. LZ-2023a | reverse complement strand
GGCATAATCAAAGTAAACCGGATGCTGAATGGATTCGTCCTCGGAGGGAACCACGCAACATACGGATTACAAAATCAAAACATAATTGCTAGAATTAGAATCTTTCGGACTTTTCGATGGGACTATGGAGGGATGCAACACGGATGACTGATCGAGTTCGTCCTTGGACGGACGCAGTCACCATACGGGCTGCCTAATCAATCAAAATCGAACAAGTGCGCGCTGGTGCCTGCTCGGATGATAGCCAGAAGAGCAAATGGGTCCCAGGACCAGAAAGACCCCACACCCCAACCTCCCCACTCCCCCAAAGGGGCCGGGAGGTCTCTGACCTAAAGCCCCTCCCCCCTTGGGTACAGTAGGTCATAAGACCGCACGCACATACTCCCCCCCCCCCCGACCCAGCACCTACCCCATCCCTTCCCCACCCCCGTTAGGTCCAGGTTAGGCCCTCCCCATCCTCCACGCCCAAGCATGAGGAGCAACAGAAAAGACATGGACAAGAACAGCAACATGAGACAATATCGAGAGACAACGAGCAATACACACACAGAGAGACACAAGCTGATGCACAAACCGACGTCACAAGAATTCACAAGAATTCAACAGAAACCATAAAGGCCAGGCGTGAGTCTAGACCCTAGCACTGGGAACTAGCATATAAACGCCTTAAATATTACAACACACACACACTCGGAGTGTCTGAACAGCACCGAAATAATCAAAGTCCGCAAGGGACTGGTAGAATTTGTTGTTGTAAGTAGGCTAAGTCCAATACCCTTCTTTCTCTCAACAGAAGAATCGTGGCATAATAATGAATATGCTGTTTCTGGTCTAAATGATGACTAGTGTAGCACCATAACACTGTACAGGTTAACACAAATAAAGTGTTGAAAAGACACGTGCTGTATTACTAGAACTTATACTCGTATCGATAATGGACCTTTCCGGTTATAACTATGCCCCGCCCATCTCTAGCTAGGCTCCACCAACACCTCGCTCGTGTTGGAATCGATCGATCGCTGAACACGCTGACTATCAATTTCCAAAAAAACTACACAGGTAAGCTGTTGAATATTTTTAAACTAATTTGACTGGGTGCTGTTGCTGCCTAATGTTTATTAAATAGCAAAGAATTGCAAATACATACAATTCATACGTGTCGGACCATTTGAGATTTGATGACGGTCTATATGGAACCCTTTGTGACGTAATGATTGTGACGTCATCATAGACGCGCTGAGCTGATTATGACGTCATACAAGGCCAGATGATGGATAGAAAGGTGAATTGGGATGAAAAGCTCATATGGTTTGTCCCAGTGGTTGCAGCGAATAACGAACTTCATCAGACCGTGTTGACCGTTGCAAGTATAAGTCTCTCCTGGGAATGTCAGGCTTAGCATTTTGGTCATGAGCATGTACGATCACAATTACAGGCATCTTACTCTGATCATGACACTGCTGTATTCTCTATCAATGTGTATTAGAATGACTCATTCTTAATGAATCGCAAACAATGCGGAGTAGCCAATGGTGCTAACAGGGCCGTATTTAGATATGTGGGGGCCCTGGGGAAAAGAATGAGCGGGGGGGGGGGGGATCTGGGGATCCTCCCCCAGAAAACTTTTTACATCTAGGTGCGCTGAGACGGCCAGAGAGTCTACTTTTATGGTGAATTATGGTGCTTTCTTTCGTTGTCAAATTATTTTATTTTGCAAATTTTCGTGAGTAACATTATTGCCGAACACCAAACAAGAATTGGGGGCCTCACACATATTAGAATAGAATTATAATGCATGATTAAGAGTTCTAAACAAATAAAGTTGGCTTTAAATGTCCTATAATTTCCAAAAATGTGCATGAATTAATTTCTTCATTTTAAAATTGTAATGGTCCCTTGCTTGTGGGGCCCCAGGGCTTTTGCCCCGCTTGCCCCCACACCACCCGCCCTTAAATACGGCCCTGGGTGCTAAATCAAACATTGCCGAGGTTGGGTCTAGTGCACCTCAAGAAACATTTCTAGGCCCGCTACTGTTTTCAATCTACATACATGATATGGTCCAGGGCATTTCCCCTGCCGATCAGGCTATTCGCTGACATTTGTGCATGCTAACGGGAAGTTGATTACCCTAAGGATAGCGAAACACTACACCAAGACATAAACGTGTTAGGTAACTACATGGGCTACAACTTGGGGAATGAGCTTCCAGCCAGCAAAAATCCAACTTACCCCCCCCCCCCCACCCATTAAATCGGACTACACGCTAAAAGGAACAAGTCTAAGTTTTGTTTGACCACTAAAGTATTTGGGTGTCAACCTCATGAAAGACTTAAGCTGGAACAAACACAAGGTGACATCACAGACATTTGCAGCAAATCGTACGTACATGACATTAGGACCATTGCGGATAAATGAATCATTCTGCTCCCAAGAAATCAGACTTCAAGCATACATGCGACTGATTACACCAGTTTTGGAATACGCAAGTACAGTTTGGGACCCTCATCAAATAACTCCTCATGACAAACTAGGAAATCTGCAAAAACATGCAGCTAGATTTACGACCTCAAACTGTTGCTACCAACCACTCAGTATGGCAAAGACAAGCGGCCCAAGGGCCTATGACGCTCATCTGCACCATAAGCATTTGAAACATTTGCATTTAAATATACATGTTTCTTTAAATTAAACAAGATAGTCACCGGAAAAATTGACCAATCCAAATTCTGAATGGAAGTTCTAGAGTCTAGCAGTGTTGGGTCACCAAAGTTCAATTTTGTTAAAATCCGTCAAGTTGTTAAGGAAGAGATGCGTTTTGACAATTTCCCGGTAAATCTTTCATAAATTCTAAAATTTTCACCCCAAAAATTGATCAATCAACATTTTGAAAGATTAATTCTGGATTCTACCAAGATAGGGTCACTCTAGCTAAATTTGGTTGACATATATCAAGCAGCCAAGGAGAAGAAGCATTTTGACCATTTCCTGTAAAGTATTCATAAAATATAAGATTTTCAACCAAAAATATGTACCAATCAAAATTCTGAAGAAGACGTCTAGAGGGTACCAGCATAGGATGGTTGAAACCGGTCAAACCGTTAAGGAGAAGCGATTTTGACAGACGGATGGACGGGCGATTAGAACGACGCCGGGCGGTTGGCATGCCATATGCTCACTTAGCCTTGCAGGCCAGGTGAGCTAATAATGGAAAACCTAAAACCACCATTGACAGACAGGAGGATACAAAACCGCCTTATTCTGTTCTATAAAGGTCTACAGCAACAAGAAAAGATATCAATGATTAAACGGTCGACAGACACCAATTGAGAAAACCAAAAACATGCACAACAACCACTTCAACCAAATTTATGCTAGAAACAACGTCTTTAAATGCAGCTTTATTCCACGCAGGATAACGGACTAAAACACACGATCACAGGGTCTTCTAGGCAGCTCAGAAAACTGAACATACCGTACTAGTTAATTTACCGAATTAATCAGAGGGAAACAGCATATCTAAGGCCGTGTTCTCACTCAAGAGTTAATCAGGAATAACGCCATATTGAAGTATGGCGTTATTCCTGATTAAGCCTCTAGCTAGAGAACGCGGTCTAACTTAAATACTTGCTGAATGCTCGGTGAAAATAACGTGCTTTGGATGCATCGCCATAACAAATCAAGATCAAGATCAAGTATACTAATTATCGCCCTTGAAAAGATGGGCCAAGCACTTCCGATAATAGCGTCAAACACCACGTGCCACGCCCATCATCTGGAGTGCGAATCGTTTCTCAGCCAGTCTCATCGAACGTACAATTGGTGAATAAAGACAGCGCACATCATTAGCCTATTAACACTTACTAACCAGAAACTACAAAATCTGTATGATGTAGGTAATATTGTGTTGAATATTTTGAAATCAATTTGACTGGGAAATATTGTTTCCTTTGAATCCCAGTTAAATTAGTTTCAAAATATTCAACAGATTTTTTGTATAGTTGTCTTGGAAATAAGACGCTAGAATTCCAAAGGCATATTTGATAGCATACCGCGCAGCAGTACAAGACAAGACGTGTGAATATCATGCCAGCACACAAGCCATAAATAGCAGCAATGCCTGTCGCATCTGCATGCTTCAAGAGGAATCGAACAAGGAATCATGGTGATGTACGAGACACCAACGTTTGACACCAACAAAAGGATCATGAGAAACGTATGACATCTAAGGCGAACCTTTTCTTATGTCAATAGCTATATATAGCTGGCTCGATTGAGTGATTTTATAGTAATGCCATTGAACCATGGTTATGGCCATGCCGCTATAGTCAGTGTTCAATCCATGATATAATCAGGATAAGGAGATGTGGAGAGAGAGGGGGGAGGGAGGGAGGGAGAGGGAGTGAGAGAGGGCGAAGGGGGGAGGGAGAGAGAGAGAGAGAGAGAGAGAGAGAGAGAAGGAGGGAGGGAGCGAGCGAGAGAGAGAGAGAGAGAGAGAGAGAGGGGGAGAGGGAGAGATAGAGAGAAGAGAGAGAGAGAGAGAGAGAGAGAGAGAGAGAGAGAGAGAGAGAGAGAGCGAGAAAGGGCGACGCGAGTAGGAGAGAGATATGGAGAGAAAGAGAGAGAGAGAGAGAGAGAGAGAGAGAGAGAGAGAGAGAGAGAGAGAGAGGGAGGGAGGGAGGGAGGGAGGGAGGTAGGGAGGGAGGGAGGGAGGGGGGGGGGGGAGAGAGAGAGAGAGAGAGAGAGAGAGGAGGAAGGAGAGAGAGAGGGGGGAGCGAGAGGGAGAGAGAGAGAGAGAGAGAGAGAGAGAGAGAGAGAGAGAGAGAGATCAATTTCTAGATCTAACCTTCTAAATCCTTATATTCGGCAGATTTCTCACGTTTTCCCCATTAACTTTATACATCATCTTGAATGCAACATGCAACAGCACCAAGTCAAGAACAGACACCTTATGCATCATTTTCTTTCAGAATGGACACTACAATAGCTGGTGATAATGCTAAATGGATGAATCCTACGTGTATGTCAAGTATCTTACGTCATAATCAAATAAGACTTGTTAGCTGACGTCACATTTAAATGACATATCTCCGTCACGAAAGTCGAAAGGTCCGTCACCAAAGTGCACGAATTTTGTGAACCTATAATTTAGTAAACATTACGTTAAGTATTTTGAAACTAATTTGACTGAGAGTTGCTGCTACCGTAGGCAGCAACACCTCCTAGTCAAATTTGTGTCAAAAGAATCAACAGCTTGCTTGAAATTTGAATTCTAGTAATTAAGGTTTTAAAGTTTCAAATCGATTCCAAGTGACGGAAAAATGGTTGCGGAGCCTTGCCAGAAATGGGTGTGGCATAGCCAGATATGGATCCACCCATAGCGTTTGGTGGATTGGTGCTAAGTGATCTTATGACGACCGAGTGGTACTATGAACCCCAAACTCAAGGAACCATCATTATACCTCCCTCCCCACCCACCCACCCACACACCCACCCACCCACCCACCAACTCCCACAGGCTACTGTCCGCTGCTATTATGTGTATATCTGCAAATATCTTTAAATATGTCTCGAGGTAGCTTTGAAAGTAAATTTCGTTTGCCATATCCATTTCACGAAAATAATGCCTGATGTTAGATCATAACAGTTGGACTCATTTCTAGATATTCCTCGTCCACTTCAATCTTATCTCTGGCCACTTTATAAGCGCGGTTGAATCGATTTTAACCTTCAATCCTAAATTCCTAGAAATAAAATGAAGGTAACTATACATGCAGGTAAGCTGTTGACTATTTTAAAACTAATTTGACTGTGAGCTGTTGCTGCATGTGGCAGCAACACCTCGCAGTCAAATTAGTTTCAAATTATTCAACAGAAAGGTTATTAAATTTCAAATTCACCAAAAAGATACAATTCAGGCGGTTACTCTTTCGCTTTTTTCCTTTCGTGACAAACCTACGCCATTTGACTGTCGCATCAGCTAACAAGCAGTCACGTGTTTTGATTCTGACGTCAAATATTTGAGTGACAGATCGGATCCCACATTATAGCTATAGCCTAACACACAAGCATCCTTCAAATTGACATAGAAAATTTCCCACAAACATGGCCATAGATAGATCTGTGAGAAATTAACAATGTGATACAGAAACTACAGTAGGCCTAGGCCCAAACCATTCCATATTTACTCCAAACAACATTTTGATAAAACACCATGACTTCTGTCGGACTTTATAGAGACGTTATCACGTAAACGCCATCCTGGAAGTGTACACGAGAAAGGAAGTTGTTGGTTTCATTGGCGTCTATCGACTCCTTGATTCCAGGTCTTATTCACAAGCCATATCTAGGCTGGGTTTTTACTTCAGTTTACTTTTTGGTAACTTCCCAAGTTTTTACACTGGCACCCATTTATACTCATGGGTGGAGAGAAGCCAGGGGTGAAGTAGATTGCCCATGCACAGCGAACCGGTTCTCCAGTTAAAGGGATATTCCACTGGGGGATTTTATGCATCTGACGTAAAGTACTAGTTTTCCGCATTAATTTGAGATCAAGAGCACAATTTTATGCCAACAAATAAAAGAGATATCCTCAATTTATATTGCTAAAGTAACCAGTAGATAGAGGCGCCATTTTGGACAAGCAGCTGACGTCACCGACACACCTACTCTCTTTGCCCGATCGAAGATAGCCGTAACCAGGGGAGGTAAATCTAGCATCTCGTGGATAATTAGCGTACTGCCTAAACAACTGACACTTTGCCACAATGTTTGGAGGAAATTAAAGTGCAATTAGTGTCCCAATGATTCGTGCCAGTCATTGTAGTGCTAAATTGTCAAAAATTGTTTTCTAATGGGAAATTTCTATTTTTAAAAAACATTGAAGGGTTATGCCAGGAGCGTGTTTGCAATCAACCAGCTAAAACAAATTCTTGAAAAATATGTTAGTTGAATAAATGTTGAATGTAATTTCTCTGAATGCTGTTGCTATTGCAACTTCTGCTTCCAGTCAAATTCCAGTTTCAAAATATTCAACAGGCAGTAAATATGGGTCAACATTTAAACATTTGGGATCAATTAGTTAACTCAAGGACAGAAAAGTAGAAAGCTTAAAATTTACCCTGCATAGGCCTATTGTGTGAAACTAATTAGTTTGGAAGCTAATGCAACATAATTCCAGGAAAATTTAATTCAGAATATTCAACACTCTGCATAGTTATTTTAAAATTAGGAGTAAACGTTGTAAATGGTTAATAACGCTGGATTTCAATAGTGTGAAAGCACTAAATTACTAATTATGTCTAGCTTACACTTGTCATTATTTATTAGCTGTCACCTACTATCGTCGACAAAGTAAGCCGCTAAGCGGTTGCCTATAATTGACCGACCGGGCAATCAGCGACATCGTTTCATTTTGGTTTGCAAATCTCGTTTTACAATTGATGCAAGCAAATACGACGTTAATTGTCGAGTCTGATTCAGTTATATTAAAATTAAGTACCGCGCCTTTTGTTTTGAAATGCATGACACATTATTTTAAAATTATACAGACTATATGTTCTAAACTTGTGTCTTCCAAATTTAAATGTGGAAGATATCCATCCAGTGCCGATGTTAGTCCCTTTTCATGTGGATGCTTCTGTGGATCCGGTATCTGAAAATGTGAATTGCCGTACCCTTTCCATGATCGTTTCTATTACTGCAAGCCCATGCTTGACATGCGGATATGATGCGATTTAACCATTTCACGCCAGCACTGGCCTCTGCAATCGTCAAATTGAGGACGCAGGCCAAAAGAAGGCTATTTTGGGAATTTACAACTAAAACGACTGTCTCAGTAACCGAACCAGCCTTTCCAGTGGCCAATTTTCAAAAATAGTCTTCGCTTGGCCTGCAAATGGGCATTCAATAAGGAAATATTCTGATTTTCCTGACAGAATTTGGTTATTAAAGGGTTAATTAATATTCGGCCTTCATAACGCGAAGTAAACAGGTAAATCTAAAAGCGCTGGCAGGAGTCACGTTTTTGAGCGTTTTGGGCAAATTCATTTTATTATTTCTCGGCAATGGAACAGTGTATTTTATATTTTTTGCGGCAGCTATTTCGGATTATAGTATATTTTTAGTTGACTTACTCCCGATTTTCACTGGAATTTCCCTTTAAGTAGTCCTGAACGCTAGCGCCGAACTGCTGCCTCAGTCTAGCCGCTGCCTATGTAAACGAAAGAACCATAACTCCTGCTTATAAATACAGCTTTGACGAGCCCGCTCGGATTATAGATTTTTACCCCACAATACTACTGTATTTATATTAAATTCTATGGTTCGATTAGTGTTTTGGTTGATGACGAGGAGACACGCCAACGGAGGTAATCTTGTTCTATCCATTGCTCGATCCATTATAATACGCATATATGTAATTAGATTCGTACACTACCTTTGCATTAGGTATGTATTGATTCTGTTTTACGAGCGACCCGCTAAAACGTTGCTAAATAATTGTAATCGCATAGTAATTGTAAGTAGGCCATCGATTCAGCTATTATAAGATCCTTACGCGTTATGTAAACAATATCGAGCTTATTTTCTTTAAACTGTTAGGCCTGTGTATGTCTTTGGAACTCATTTGCACATGCATGTATGTGTGCTATATATAGATACTGTCAGTATCAAGCACGACGCCACAACCAGGGAGGCCGGAAGCAATTCAGCTCTTCACGTCCATACTTTCTAGCCCAATAAACAAAGCCCTTGAAAGCGCCAACAAATTATGCGAAAACCAGGCAGGATTTAGAAACGGTTATTCCACTACTGATCACATTTTTTACGCTATATACCATGATAGAAATATTCAAAAGAATGAAGAAAAGACTGTTTTGCTGCTTTGTAGATTTTGAAAAGGCTTTCGACTCGGTGTGGCGCGATGGTCTCTGGTTCAAACTCAGGCAGCATAGCACTACAGGTAACATCTTTAATGTTATTAAAAGCATGTACAATAAAATGAAATCGGCAGTTAAATTCAATAATGCGCAATCACAACCATTTACCTTTATAAGAGGAGTCCGACAGGGAGAGAACCTTTCACCTATATTATTCGCAATTTATCTTAATGATCTAGAGCACTTCTTTCAGAACCGACAGTGTAAGCAGAATGAGCTGCGAAATGAGGAAGAAGATTTAAACATACTACTCACTTTATTAGCCGTGCTGTATGCTGATGACACGGCTATGTTAGAAAACAACACATATGATCTACAGGAACACCTAAACGCTTTTGACGAATACTGCGATATGTGGAAACTTACGATTAAAATAGACAAAACAAAAGTCATGGTTTTTGGCAGCACAAAAAGATACTATAGCAAATTAAATTTCTATTTAAAGACGAAAGAGTTAGAAATAGTGGATAGCTACAAATATCTCGGGATACACTTTTCTTATAATAGTCGTCTCCTCCTAGCTGAAAACAACACATCAGAACAAGCTCGCAAAGCCACGGTCGCACTGTATTGTCGCGCTAGAGAATTGGACTTACCAATTGACTGCTATGTTAAATTGTACCATCAAATGATCGAGCCGATTCTATTATATGGGGCTGAAGTCATAGCAATAGAAAATTGCAGCTTTCTAGAGAAAGTGAATCTAGACTTTCTACGATATGTTCTAAAAGTTAAAAAGAGTACACCGAAGTATGTGATATATGGCGAGCTCGGAGAAATTCCAATTCAAATAGTTATAAGAAAACGCTTGATAACATATTGGCTTAAGCTTATTTCAGGAAAACAAACAAAACTGGCATTCAGATTATACACTCATATTCTATTAAATCTTCGAAACCACGGCACGCAGTACAAGTGGCTAAACTCCATAAAACAATACTAGACACAACAGGACACAGTTACCTGTGGACAAATCAAGTAATAAATAACTTTAATGAAATAAAAATAAGAATAACGAAAAGCCTTGAAGACCAATATATCCAAACATGGCAAACACAGATGAGCGACTTCTGGAAGGGGAAAGTATAATACTGTTTTACGCCAAATTGGGCACGGGAAGACTATCTTATAAAGCTAAATGATCGCAGCAGAATTTTATTTACACGGTTTAGGATAAGTAACCTTCGACTTCGAATAGAAAAGGGACGATAGGAAAGAATCGCCAGAGAAGAAAGAATTTGTCCTCTTTGTAATCATAACGAAATGGGAGACGAATTCCATTACATATTTATTTGCGAATTCTTTAAGGATAAACGACTAGAAATCCTACCTAAATATTACTGTAATAGACCAAACTTCTTCCAATTTCTTTTTACTATTCTCAGCCAAGAACAAAAAATTGCTAATGAAACTATGCCACATGATTGGCATAATTAATAAACAGTTCCAACGTTGACGAACCCTATACATAGTATCGACACCATATCACGCATACAAATAAGTACCCAAATGCAAGAGAACAGAAATCAAGACGATGACGACGACGACGACGACGACGACGACGACGACGTGGCTTGTTAAATATAATCATTAGCCTTTTTAATGTCTAAATGTCTGGTCAAAAAGCAAAATCTGTGCACATCGAGTGCCCGTTTAAAGACCGGCGGGGACTATTGTTGAGGAATCTACCACTGGAATGTCTGGCTCGGATATGGAGCCAGTCATTTAGGTGATAGGTTTTTGGCGATTGTCTTCTCCTGACCAACAAATGGACACTCCTCGATACCACTGCAGAGGTCGGTTACGACCGGCCTCGTCATAAAAGAGTTAATTAGTGACAATGTCAATGCGGATGAATGTGATGATACTGCCAATATAAATGACAATAATGCAATTGATGAATTATGACCAAGATGATGTCACAATGTTTAGCCGCCATAACGTGTAAATCCTGTAAAATCATTGTTCCCCATAAGTCATTTTGTGATCTGGGTGTAAATAAACCGAAACTGAAACTGGAGGAAGATATAAAGTTGGTGTCCAACCTCTCATCGAAAGAAACACCATGAGAAAAACATTGAAAGGTGCGGGCTCTGAGAATCGATTTCTTGCATTCAGAGTTTCTTATGATTACGTATAAATGCTAGAGCAATGTTAAACGAAGAACTTATGTATTCTTTGGTCAATTGAACCTATTCCCAATTCACATTGTGAGCGAGTGGGCGGACGAGTTGTTGTGTCACATGCACACAGTGAGTGTGCGTGCATTCGCTCATGTATCTGCACGTGGACCTGCGTACTTTGTCTTGAAAAATATTTGATAGGACCTTAGTTACTAATTATATTTGCTAAATTGTGGGACAATTCTTTCAGCGGGATTCAGAGGAAAAGTGGGGTCTTTGCAAACTACGTTATCTAACACAAATCTACCAATCATGTTGAGCATGTGAATAAGGTTTCTTCAGCTCTTGCCTTAGATGAAGACCATGCCGTTTCTTGAGTTTCATGTCAAGCAGTTTCAGAGAAGGTTATTAAATGTAATTTTTTTAATAGTGCAAAATCCAAGATGGCCACCAACTAAATCGACTAAACAGGTTCCCAGAACCAACCCTGGATCTGACCCTATGGCTCATTCCTGACCAGCAGTTCTTAAGGACTCGCTTAAAGAATACGATGGACATATGCTGGATGAATAGACAGATGAGGTAGCAACACCATTACATCAAATTAGGAACAAACTATTCAACAGCTAGTGTGTATGAAATAAGTAATTTAAATTTTGATTTCGCAGCCTCTTACTTAGCCATATTGGGCGTGTGGTGTCGGAGGAACAGTTGACAAAGGCTATATAAAAGAGGACTTCAAATGGCTTGTGTAGTTCGGATCGACCGAATCGACCGGTCGGATACCAGCCGTACCAGCTAAGCTGGGTACGCGCCGCCCGTCCTGGATTCGTTTCCTAAACACCCCCCTCTGGGTAGAGCTATAAGCGTGTATAGGCCTATGGGAGAGATGGCGTGTTGTTAAAGCGCACGATGCGCCTGTGTGCACCAGGACGCTGTTTATATGGAGCGCGTAGTTACGACCTTGATGGGATGGCGCTTTTAGTGTACCGAGATGGTACCCTGTAATCCTTATTGATTGCCTGTTCTCCTTAAATCTGACATTACTTAAGACCAAAATTCAATGGACTTTCTAAATCTGTAAACCATTTCAAAATCGGTGGAGAAATGGCTGAGTTATCCAGGGAAAACTCTTCATGATTATCTTCAAAGTATTGCCGTGACGTCATAACCACGGGGACGCAAAACTTCTAGAATGTTCTAGAACATTCGACTGCACTATTATTGGCTGCACGCTGATTGGCTGTTGCTCGAACGACGATTTGATGGAAGCCTGCGCCTGTGACGTCACGAGGAGTATAAAAGGAGAAGCGATCCAGTGATCGAGAGCATCATTGGCTAGGGGCCGAACAAGTTGGACCTGTACTAGCTAACTTCAGTTTCCGTCGCGTTCCCGTAGCCACCAGTAGCAAACCCACCACAGTAAAAGCAATTTTGTAGACTCCCTACTTACGGGAGCAATTTGGAACTTTCTATTTACTGTTCACGAACATCAACATCTCCTTCGGAACACAAATTTGTGGTGAGGCCTTTGCTACCTGAATATGTGAGTCTACAGATGTAGAGGCAGGATGTTCTTTGATGGATGACTCGCCAGATCTGCCGGCCACGCCTAAAAGTGGTATTTCAATCGCCGCCGCACACATCATGTCGGTTCTTTCGAGTAAAGTAAACTCTGCCCGGTGCATCTTCAGAGCTGGTTGATGTACCCACCACTGTGAAGCTTTGTTTTGTATCTTCGTTTGCCTCTGACAACCCCCGCTTGTGGCGGGTTGTTTACACCTTCCATCCATGCCATCGGTGTATGGGAACTTTCTTCACCACATAGTACTATCGTATCTTTTACTGACTGCTCATTAGACATTCTATTAGGCCTGCAGCCCTAAGCGATGTACTCCTCCTGCCATGAGTGTTCTTGCGGATGTCTTGTTTGCGGAAAACAGCTTGGGGGAACCAACCTGCGGGAACTTTCCAGCTTCCGGAGAGGGCATCATCTCACGTCGACTACGGATCAATGTCTCAATTTCAGTAACACGGTAGCCTACCTTAGGAATGACTACCAAGTATTCAAGTAACTATACTTCACAGTTTAATTATTTCTCTATATAGGTTCTGTTAATTATATTGTATCCACAAAAACGGTCCCGATGACTAAAAGGAACCCTAACAGTCTTAGGACCGATAGTTATAATTTCTGTATTTGTTGATAATTATTATCATTTTCCTCAATGTGTTGCTAACCGCACTATAGTAGGTTCGTTAACCTTTACTAAAATATATATCTTAATAATTTGACATCGTATTGTTTGTTCTGGTTAGATTATATATATATATATATATATATATATATATATATATATATATATATATATATATATATATATATATATATATATATATATATATATATATATATATATATATATATATATATATATATATATATATATATATATATATATATATATATATATATGGAAGTGGCCATCCGTTCATATGTTTTGCTTATTTATAGAAAATATAGGACTGCAGTGCACGTAGGAAACACTATACAGCAACACTTATATATGCAGCACTTGCTCCCACCACCAATAATTTTTCACTGAGGTCGCTGTCCGTGCTATAACTCTGTTTAGCCCGGCATGCTACCAACTAACCTTTTCTATTCAGCTCGATAGGATAGGTTCAAAATGATTAAGAGACACTGTTTTCATTACATACTGTGTAATATATTCTTCTTCTCTTCCGGTAGTGCGATAATCTAGCCCCGCACTCCGGTAAGACTCATAAGTAAGACTTTGTGCTCCACCCAGCCTTGTGGCTTCTTAATTGTTTGGATGTCCCTATCCGCACCATGGGCTGATCCGACCCTGCGAAACTATTAGGGTTTCCGAGCGGTGATGGCCAGGGTGTGGTGTCACATACACCTCCCCGTGTATCTTCGGATACTTAGTTGTTAGCACTTTAAGCCAATGTAGGAAAGCACTGCGAAAACATATGTATTAATTATTATTTTATTTACTGAACAATCATCCCGCACCGCAGTGCAAAACTGGGCAACTTGTATATAAACCTAACGAAAGGTAGAATGGTTAGTTCCATAGGACCCGGTGATGGGCGAGATACGTACCCCCACCGAATTCTGTTAAAATGTTTGGGCATTATATTTAGATCTGCCACGCCCTTACGGGAAGGACATTTACGGTGGGTATTCGTCTCTCTTACCCCCACCATACCGATAGAACAATGGCCTAATAATGCTTTCGTGAAATGTAACCCATGTCTTGTGATGTTTTATGTGGTTACGGGGTGGGATGTCCGGATTCTTATCCAGTTCGGAGATCTTGCCACGTAACATGAATGAGTCCCTCGTCCCGTCTTCACGTAAAACAGTACGCACTCCTATAGTCATAATCTCACTAGGTATGGTCTTTTCTCTCTAAAAACATTTTTGATTGAAATATGAGAGTGGGCCCATTTTTGCCAACTACTCTTCTCCCGCTTTAAGCAGTGGCGACACCTTCCCGAGACGGAGGTCCGCGCGAGGCACTTGCCTCTCACAAGGATTCAGTGACGACGGTCCACGCCAGGATAATACTCCTCACCCAAACTAGTATAAGGGGTAGTGCCCGCGTGAGGCACATCACTTTTCGTATGATATAACCTTCTTCCTTTCAGCTTAGAGGTATAATAACCTATATTAAGTTAAATAGTTAAGTCTCGTGCACGGGAGCCTCCCTTGCGGGGATACCTCTGTGGACCTACGGGTCTGTGTGGTACCTCTGGGAGCCCCATGTTTAGAAGTTCATCTACCTGTCTCTATGTCTCGTATTTTCGTATGCTCTTATTGTAGTTTTATCTAGCATATTTTTAATTGTTTAGGTAAACTCATTGTATAGACTTATATTTTTAGCTCACTGAATCAAATCTTGTAAGCCCATAGATCACGAAATTGCTATGGACAGTCATACTGGTGACACAAACTCGTGGGATGAGACAGTTGTGTTTACTGTTCGCGACAATGGTCGCACGGCCCCACCAGATCGATTGAGTTCCACCGGCCTTAGGAGCCGGTTTTTGTTTCCCGCAGGGCAGTCTCGTACAAGGTCCGTCACCCCGAGACCGGATGCTAACCTGCGTCATCACTCGTCATGCACTTGCGGAATGGCGAGTCGACATGATACACCGGAATCTCCCGACACTACCCGGCGAGCTGCACTTGACATGGCTGAACATGTGTATCATGACTGTACGACTTGGTAGTGAGGGGTGGTGGGGGTTGGGGTGGGGGAGGGGCTCATACTTATATAAAGAGTACAGTATTAAAAAATCCAAGAGGATGAAATTACTTAGATGGAGGAGATATAGGAGATGGCTTCTAAACGCATCTAATTTTTACATTATTCAGAAGGAGGCGCCAGACCCCTCCCGTTCTGTATGGTAGGTGGGGGCGACAACAAATCTTAGACCCATTCCTCAAATACTCCCATCGACTTCGCAGTTCGGCCATGTGTATACAAATTATTTCTACCCTTGCATATGCTTCACACCTCAATTAAAATTTTGATTTTAGGAGTTGCTGTTAATTCTAATATCCATTGTTATAGTGTTTCCACATTTCTGCACCCAGCCGCCCATCATCGCATATATATTCTATTCTACCCACTAAGCGAGGTATTAACGGAGCGTGGACCAGTATCACTTCAAACATTCAAATAGTCTATGACTATGTATCTTGCCTTTACTTGCAAAGATACATACAACGTTAACAGACAAAAAAGTCAATATATAACTGCCACTACATAAATAGCATTTTCATTTATGATTTGATTCGTCGCTAAGGCTGCCAAGTTACGAGTTATCATCATTAATATAATGCGATTTCTATGATTATCATCAGTCTGCATGACGTAAGAATAGATATATCCGTCCTAGACGCACTCCCGTATTACTTTATGGACTTGTGTTAATGACAAAACAACCGAACTTTAATACAACTGCTCAGTCTGCTCTGAATATTCTAAAAATCTTTTTAAAATCCTAAAGTAAAGTTTACTCATTTTTCGCATAGATATGGGTAAAGAGCACGTCTGCCTCCGCTGCCCCCCCCCCCTCCCCCCCCAAACTCCTACCAACCCCCCTCTCTGGCCAAAAGGCAACGAGGGCAGCTGTCCCTCTGCCCCCGGGCTTCTGGCACCCCTGGCCACATCGGACTTATAAAACGCTCAATGGACCTTTCCAGTTTTATCTATGCCCCGCCCATCTCTAGCTAAGCTCCAGCCACACTTCGATGTGTTGGGATCGATCAATCCCTGAATGCCCTGACTATCAATTTGAAGAATACTATACAGGTAAGCTATTGAATATTTTGTGACTACAGCAACAGCGCCCAGTCATATTAGTTTCAAAATAGTCAACGGAATATGTATTAAAATAGCAAAGACATACAATTCGTACACCAACGCATAGCCCGTCCTCAATTATGCGTTCGTGACGTACTTATCTACGTCATTCAAAACGTCATAATAATGTCATTGATTCTGATGCCATTCTACACGTCACGTAGTTGATTATGACGTCATATGATGGATGGATAAAGTGGAAAGGTTCATTGGATACGTTGGCGCTTTGGTAGCAATTCGTCTGAATGAACACCTTTCAGTCAAATTTCTTTCAATATAACGGGAAGGAACTTAACATTGGAAATACTTAAATGTTTTCTGTGTACTGATATTGAAGGATTCCAGTTTATCCATCAATGATATGACGGCATAATCACGTACGTGACGTGTATGTTGACGTCATGATCAATTGCGCCATGAACGACGTAACTAAGTCCGTCACGAACGCTTAATTGATGACGGACTAAGCGTTGTTGTTCGAGTTGTATGCCTTTGCCATGCAACATAGGCAGCAACAGCACCCAGTCAAATTAGTTTCAAAATATTCAACAGCTTACCTGTATAGTTCTCTAGAAATTGAGATTCAGAGATGGCAAAGCGTCGGTGGAGCTTAGCTATAGATGGGCGGGGTATAGCTAAAACATGGATTCCTCCATTACGGAAACGTTTTACGGAAAGCCTTTGATCGTCTCTATATAAGAGATCGTAGAGATTGTTTACCCGCCATTGTTCTCCTGAATGGTCGTGATCTATCCCGTGTCTATTCCTGAGGTGATCGTGATCAAATAGTAAGGGTATATGACGTCGGTAAATTCCCCTCGATGCTGCTCACAGTGAAAGACGCCGTTTCTAATCAGATACCGATTATGGATGCGTTCACGATTGTCTAGATTCGGATCTAAGAATTTACGATATGGATGGACACTCACAAACACGTACACGTATATAATATGATGTTCACAATTCACCAACCAACACTTGAAGGAATAGAATTATTCTAGCGATAATGGTTCCTGGCACTATTCGAGTCCGAGTACCATATTGATCGTCCGTCGATTGTAATCAATACACAGTTTATTTATTATGGTTCGATTGCATCGCTATGGTATACAAGTGGGGAATCCGATCCAAGTATCTGATGTGGAAATCATATAGGCCCTATACTCCGCTGAAGTCGCAATCAAAATGACGTATGTCTTTTTAAGTCCGTCATGGAACCGGAAAGGTCCGGCGGTAAAGTGTATCCAATTTGTTTGTCTTAGATTCATTAACGCTTTAACCATTTAACCCTCGAATTTATTAAAGAAAATTTCAATTTCCTCGTAGAAAATATTCATTTGCTGACCAAGACAAGACTATTTTTGGAGATTTACCACTAGAATGACTGGCTCGGTTATCGAGCTAGTCATTCCAGTGGTAAATGTTCAAAAATAATCTTCTCTTGGTCTGCAAGGCGACATTTCTCAAGACCACTGCAGAATCAGTTTTTGGATGATATGAGTGTTTAAAGGATTAATATACATGCTAGTAGTTATAGGTGGGGCTGGCCGTTATTGTTCTTCCCAGCAGGGGGTCTTCGAGAACAATGGGTTTTTCAGGAGAACAAAAGAAAAGCTTGCGGAATGGAATGTTGAGAACAATGGCGCTCAGGGGCACACGCATTCTAGAGAACAATGGCGTCCAGTGGCACACGTTTTTCTCGATAACAATGACGTCCAGCCGCACACGTATTTGAGAATCTGCAACACTGGAATGTTCTATTATTTTGAATGAGTTAACCCTTAAAAGTATAAAAGTTGTGTATTTTACATTTGAACATAGTGGCAGCGCTCCCCCCTCCGTGGTTATCTACCGTTGTAAAAGTAATAGAGTTTGATGAGTGATAATAGTAAAATAATAGAGTTTAAGAGGTGGTCCGATAACGTAGGTCGCAGGACGATGATGAGGAGGAGGAGTTTGAGGATGAATGCAATGCCGGCCTGTCTCTGCCCGGCGCTGTTCTCCACGCGTATATAAGCGCACCTGTTCTGCACGCTGTCGCTATTTGTGCTTTTCTAAAGAACCGTATAGAGATTTTAAGAGAATAATTCTTTAAAAACATTATATATTAACGAGTAGTAAATTGCGTTAAAGACATAACAAAATGGCAGATAATTTAAGCGCCGATATTAAAGAATGTGAAGATGCTGTTAATGTGATTTTGCAGCAGATGCGTGACGCCGATGCTGCAAGATTAAACGTGGATCTATCCAATTCGCCTGATGAAGATGTGGATCACCTTTTAAGTCTGGGTTCTATGTTGTATGAACCCAACTTTTCAATTCTGCACGTATCTGATGAACATAACGACGTTGCACTACGCGAAGTCATTCCTGAACTGTCTGATACCGATGCTGATTTTTTCAATCATTTAGACGATTTATACGATTATGATGTAATCATACCTGAGCACCCTGCATCTATCGATGATCAAACCATACATACTATAACTGAACAATCTATTCCTGATCTGAGTACCGTACCATCATCATTTGTTAATTATCCTCATAACGTATGTGACGTAATTGATTCTAATTATTCGACCGATGTACGTGATGGACACGATCTAAATTTAAATGACGTTGTGCCTTTCGCTAATGACCTATCTCAGGATTTAGTATGCCGTCTTAATGATTACGATGTAAATTTATTCGACGATGCATCCCTTCTTGACTTTCTTGTGCCTTCATCTATTGACCTAACTCAGGATTTGGCATGCCTTCCTAATGATTACGACCTAAATTTATTTGATAAAGCGCCAGTTCCTGTACGTATTGAGCCTTCTACTAATGACATATCACTGGATTTATCATGCCTTCCTAACGATTCCGACCTAAATCTATTTGATCTTGTGCCAGTTCCAGACTGTATTGTGCCTTCTTCTAATGACATATCGATGGATTTATCATGTCTTCCTATTGATACCGTCCTAAATTTACGTGATGATGTGTCGGTCTGTATCGAGCCTATGGATAATGACTTATCTATGGATATAGCATACCTTCCTAATGATTCCGCTTATCGCATCGATGATCCTACTCATCAACCTCTTATTGACACGTGTGCAAATCATTCGACAGATGAAATTAGTCTCATCACTGATGAAATCAGTCGATGTATATCAGAAAATATAGTGCTATCAGATGATCTCCTTAATCATTATTTGCAATGCGTTCACCGCGAGCACGCACAAATCGGAGGGTCGGTAGTTGATTATACCGACTATATATCTGTGGAGACTGTTCGCAAATACCGCAGTAAAAAGTTTCATCTCGAAGGTACTGAATATAATGTATCTTTTAAAAGTTACCCTATAGCCGATACACCACTTTCTCATCCTGAGTTCGTGTCAGGCGTCTTTCAATCTTTGCTCGATACGTATAGCGAATATAGTAATGTTCAGTCGAATGATCACGTGAGAATCGAGTTGATTCACTGTTCTTTGGAAATGCCGATAGCGATGGATTTTATGCTATGGAACGAAATTACGACCGAAATAATTTTATAATCAGTGGAAAAAGTCATTCAGTCAAATACTGATTGTAGGTTATCAGAGGGATTTGAATTTCACGTTTTTCGTGTAGAGGACTACAACTCGGGTGGGCGAAATGATACTCTCACAGGCGCGAGCGATTCTAGACATTTAAATTTATTAAATTTACATTCATCGGATTTAGATGCGTACATGCGTATAAAAAAATGTCTTATACCCATATGCGTCGAATATCCATTCTGTTTCGTGGCAGGAATATTTTTATGAATAAAATTTATTGAGAAAATGAACAAATTAATCTCTGCTAAAGAATGGAAAATTTTTAGACGTAATAAAACATATTTGACGCATATGGCTCGTGAATATCATACAGCTTGTAGTATTCCTATACGCGAAATTAATAGTACTGATTGGAACAAATTTCAGGAACATTTTCGCAATCAATTTTCTATTCAAGTCTACTCAGAGTCAAGGCATGAACGCCTATTCGGTTGCGCTTCCCCGAGTTTACCATGCATAAATCTTATGCATTCAGAACGTGATAATCATATATCCTTAATCACGTCTATGGCCGCATTTCTTATGGTACGTAATTACTGTACATGGTGTAATGCATCATACTCTAATGATCACTCATGCACTGCGCGCTGTCGTAGTTGTCAGACACCTTATTCTGATAAAGGATCTTGCACTTCTACAGACACTACGCATAAGATAATGTGTACTGATTGTCATCGTAAGTTTTATAACCGTCAATGTATGTCAAACCACCACTCTAATGGGACCTGCGAAATGGTTACGGCTTGCCCCCACTGTTTCAGTCACATACGTAAAGATGACGATGAACACATATGCGGTATGATAAAATGTCACGCGTGTAAAGAAAAGTATGTTATTACTGAAAATCATACGTGTTATCATAAAGTAATTGAAGAACCTATTATGTCATTATCCCACGCACGCTCTATGCGTATGAATGCCGACAATTGTAGTTACGAATGTTTTCAAAAATACATCATTTACGATACAGAAACATATTTATCGCCTATCGACAGTAGCAATACTAATATTCTAGCCGAGCATAAGGTCAATCTCGTGGTTGCCAACATATGTTGTGATGCGTGCCTCGAGCAACCACTCGAAGATGATTGCTCTACATGTCATCGAGGCATGAATTATGGATATGTTCGCTTTCATGGGTTAGACGCGGCGGATCAGTTCATTAGCTGGCTGACATGTGTTAAGGCTGCGCGTGTCAGTAAAAAAATCGATAGAAAATATGTATTCTCTGACTACTTGGTGATCGCACACAACGCTCGTGCCTATGATTCCCTTTTACTCCTTCAATGCATTTGCAAAACTGCTAATCCGCATCTTAAACCTTCAAATATTATCATGCGCGGTCGTTCAGTTCTCTCATTCGACGTAGGTACTATTCGGTTTATCGATTCCATTAACTTTTTTCCCCTTTCATTACGTAAGGTGGGTGATGCTTTTAATCTTTCTGTTCGAAAGGGGACATTTCCCCATCAGCTCAACATGCCTCAATATTGGGGTACGGTAATACCATTTCCCGAGAGGGAGATATTCTGTCCACAAAATATGAATGCGAATGAATTAATCGAATTTGATCGATGGTACAACGAGCAGATATCTAGACACGATCGCTACGATGTCGATAAAAATCTCATCGAATATTGTAATAATGACGTAACCGTATTACGTTTAGCCATGTCTAGATTTAAGACTTTATTTTCTGAATCGACGGATGGTCAAAACCCATTTGTAACAGGGATAACGCTAGCGGGAGCATGTAATGCAGCCTATCGCGCTTTATGGCTTCGACCTGAGAGCGTACAGACTATACCTGATTTCTCACTAAGAGCAAAACGTGCTTATAGTGTTTTGGGTGTAGAATGGATGGAATGGGTCAGTCAACGCGAGGGTTGCCAAATCGCGCATGCACTAAATGGCAGTGAACAGAAAATATGCGGACATTATGTGGATGGAATTGAAGTATCTGAAAATATTCTTTACGAGTTCTTAGGTTGTAAATTCCACGGACACGAGTCTGCTTGTTGCGGTGATAATCGTGATATGACATATACACCATTTGGCGATCAGACATATGAAGAAGCATATTCCGCGCTTCAATGTTGCATTTCTTTATTTGAATCGCATGGATATACGGTGAGAATTATGTGGGAATGCGACTTTAAGAAACAAGTCGCTGATTCCTCCGAGCTAAATGATTTTATCACCGAATTGGACTTAGCACACCCAATATCACCACGTGATGCGCTATTCGGTGGCCATACATCCGCGATCCATTTATTTATGGAAGCGGATGAGCATACCACACTCGAATATTTAGACTGCGTTTCCATGTATCCTTCAGTGATGAAACAATGTTGTTTTCCAGAAGGGTCATATACGGTTCTAAGAGGCGATGACTTGAGTGATAAGACGGTGCATGACTTCTTCAGTCTTATTAAATGCAAAGTCCTTCCACCTCGTGATTTATACTTTCCCGTGCTACCGGCTCGAATTAATTCGCGACTCATGTTTGTACTATGCGACGAATGCGCAAAAAATGAACAATCTTCTGTATGCGAACATACGGAAGAACAGCGCAGTTTATGCGGAACATGGACCACTCCAGAGTTACAGCTAGCTATATGCAATGGTTATGTCATTAAAAAAATGTATGAAGTATGGCATTATCATGCGTCATCGCAATATGAGACGCATGGCGACGATGGGTTATTTTCAGAGTACATTAACCGTTTTCTGAAAATTAAACAGGAAAGTAGCGGTTATCCTGATTGTGTCGGTGGTGAGAGTGAAAAGGCGAATTACGTGGCTGACTATTATAAACATGAAGGAATACAGCTCGACCCTGCCAAAATATCGTATAACCCAGGTTTGCGCTTTGTCGCTAAATCCTGTTTGAATATTTTGTGGGGACGATTTTCTCTTCGTGATCATAAAAAGAATAGCATGATATCAACACGTAAAGGTCTACTCTCCCTTCTGAATGATAAATGTAAAACTGTAGGCTCCATTTCATTCCTGAACGATAATCTTCTAATGGCCTCCTATTCGGTCAATGACGAGTACGTTCAGTCATCATTAAATACCAACTGTATTCTTGCATCTTTCGTGACAGCCTATGGCCGAATAAAACTGTACGAAGTCTTGTCCTTACTCGGACGCCGCGTAGCCTATCATGATACAGATTCGGTGGTATTTAGTACCCGTGAAGGTGAGCCGACCATTCAAGATCGAAGTGGGTATCTAGGTTCTTGGACGAGTGAAATCCCCTCCGATTATGAATTAACAAGTTTTTGCGCACTCGGTCCAAAAAACTACAGTTACGAAATGAAGCGTCGCAGCGATCCATCGATCGTTAAACAGGTGATGAAGGTTAAAGGTTTAACGCTCGGTACCCAACAATCAAAACAAGTTAATTTTGATACAATGAAAAAATCCATCGATCAAATTATAAACGATGGTGGAATTACGGATAGTAATAGCGTACTATTAAGCTATCCATCAAAGATCACGCGCACCGATCAATTTAGAATTCTTTCAGTAAATAGCCGTAAGATTTTCAGACCCGTCTTTAAAAATGTATTTTGAAACTGGGAGATTTATCATCAGTACCATACGGTTACACTAGCGTAATATAAATAGCGACAGTGCACTTTTTTCAGTCAGTACATAAACAATGTCGGTGTCATCCATGTCCGCCGAAGCCGCGCTAGCTGCTCGCGTTATGATAACAAATATTGCTAGTCTGTGTAACGCTGATAAGGATAAGATGCGTACGTTGATTATGAGGAGCATGCGGTTCACTTTAAGAGATGACAAAATTAATGCCGGAAGAATTATACTCATGTCTGAAATTAGCAAGGGTTTATTAACCGAATATGGGATAGACATAGTGCATTGGGTTCGCGTATTATTGCTGCGAAGCCACATTAATCGATGTCTTTCTCATTCAT
>JAVVLW010000156.1:0-25000 GCA_034401795.1 Chaetoderma sp. LZ-2023a | reverse complement strand
GAGGAGGTTGCATTAAATTGCACACATTGTGTTCTATCAGTTAAGTAGCTCTGAAATCAGGCAAGTGCACATCCTCGGATTCCATAATAGACAAGTTTTCCTAACAAAATATTGTGATTGATAGTTTCAAAAGCTTTTGAAAGGTCCAAGAAGATGCCCAATATATGTTCTTTCTTTTCAATTTATTCAATTATTTTTTATGTCATTTCAACTAGTGCGAGCATAATTGTGTGTCTCTGGCGGAATTCATACTGTGAAGCATACAAAATTTCATTTTTTTTCTATGTAATTGATTAATCTATTATACATTAATCGCTCTATTAATCTAGAGAAAAGTATAAGTATTGAGACCGGCCTGTAATTTGTGGAGTTTGACGATGCTTGCCCTAGTGATTGATTGCAGATATTGTTGAGTGGCGTTAGTAAATTAAGTTTGCAGTGGTTAAATATGCTCCATTCAAACCAAAGGATTCTCAAACTCAAGGATTGTGGGCTGACATCCGCGTACAGAGGCAACCCTGATTATGTCTACCCTTCTTCAAACAAGAAACTGTTCTCAACATCCTCGGACGACACCATCTTCCCAGGAGCTTACCAAATGTGAACACTATAACATCGATATTACATGCATTCAAGAGACTAAAGTTGCTCAGAGCAGTAACTACACACAGGGCATAAGTTAGTGCTCATGGAGCAAAAACAGGCCACATACCGGGGCTTAGGCTTAATAATCGGACTAAGGGTCTTGAATCATGTCATTAGTTTTGGATACGTCAGTGATCGCGTTGCATTCATCGACCTTGCTATACCTACGCGAAAACACACCACCGCTAAGTGTCGAATTGTCAATGCATACGGCCCAACTAGCGAAAAAGCCAAAGAGAATCCAACAATATTAAATTCCTTCTATGCAGAACTGAGCTCCGCCATTACAATCCCAGCTAGATGGCAACTGCTCGTGTGTGGAGCTTTCAACTCCAAGCTGGGTAAACTCGGAATTGCGGACAAAAGTTCAGGACTTGGCTTATGCATGGGATCATATGGAGAGGGCACACGCAACAGCAATGGAGATACACTGGTGGCATTCCTTAGCCTATTTGCCACAAATACGGCTTTCAAACACCCATGCCATCACCAGACAACATGGACTGGACACATTACTGATCGCAAAGCCCCGAAAGGTTCTAAGGCTACAACAGCTGTCTTCAACCAAATAGACTTCATACTATGCAAGACAGAAGCAAAATCCTGACTCCGGAATGCGCATTCATATGGAGGCACAGACATCAATTCTGACCATAAGCCTGTCATTACACGCCTTCAGATTAATGATCTCTACCTAGCATATAAACGTCATACCAGGCAAGAGGGTATAGTCATCTACAACCTACCAAAGCTCCTCAGCGATACTGACACTCAAATGGCATACAAAAAGGACCTCAGGGAGCAGATAGCTAAAATCGACGTCAGCTCCGATCCAAACGAAGCTCTAAACAAATACTGAAATCTATGGAATCATCAGCTATCAGCACCATAGGTGTTCTTAAAAACAACCTAACTAGGTATACTGATGACCCGCTAGTAGTAAAACTCAGCAGAGCAGAAAACTATGCCAGGAGCACAATAACATTCTGTGCCACATTTACAAATGCTTAAAAGATCTTGCTATTCAACAAGCAGACTCCCTATCAGATGAAATCACTTCCATGGACCACTGTCACAAAATGTTTCAGGCAGCCAGAGCCCTGAGAGTTATTGACTACACACCACCACTCACTGTACACAACTCTGAAGGACACTTTATCGGGAATGACCGGGGAAAAGCCAAGGCGATCCGAGAATGATGATAAGGAACAGTTCACTGATAACGATGATGAGCCCTTGCACCCATTCTCAGGTGACCCCAGGCCATTACTAATACCAATTGAAACAGCAGAAGTTGAGAAGGCACTTATAGCCCTGAAAAATTGACGTGCATCTGGACCTGATGGCATGGGCAATGAACTATTCAAATATGCAAGTGACATTATCTCAAAACCGATTACGCACCTAATCAATTCAACTTTTATGCAGCACCTTCCAATCGATGCTGTAGGTCAAGGCACCCTTATCGCACTACCTAAGCCTAAGAAGCCACCTGGCCCACCAGCCAATCTGTAGCCCATTGTGCTCCTACAGAAAATCCTATCCAATTACTTCACCGGATCATGTCAAAGTGGCTTCAAACGTGGACTTCCACAAAATGGGAATCGATTACTTCACCGGATCATGTCAAAGTGGCTTCAAACGTGGACTTCCACAAAATGGGAATTGACATGTCATGAGCCTTCGACACAACTAAGCATTCAAAGATCATAGATGTACTATGCCAGGCCAGTTGCAATGAAGATGCGCTATGACTGGTGAGACTACTGCTTGCAGACACCAAGCTGAGAGTACGAGTCAAGTCAGTGAAGTCTGTAGAGTTTGAGACATCAATCGGCTCCCCAAAGGAAGATGGTCTATCTCTGGTGCTTTTCACCTGCTACCTTGTTGCCACATTGAAATCTGTGAGGAAAAGTTCCACAAGGCCAAACCCCAATGTCAATACTGGGTATGCCACTAGAGCTGAAATATGCCGACGATGTGGACTTCATAGACGAGGAAAAGAAACCCCTTGACGAACTTCTCCCAATAGCTGCAAGCAAACTAAAAATTGGGAATCTATTTATGAATGAATCCAAACCAGAGTCCACCCACATATACCTATCTACATAGCATGAAACTAAAGAAAATGATGACCCACTTCATGGAGGAAAAGTAAAATCCTGGGCTCCCTGCTTTGCAGTACTGCTGACATTGCTGCACGACGCGTCATGGGAAGCATAGCTTTCCAGTCCTTCTGGAAGCTATGGATTTATAGATCAAAGATGCTCTTGATAAGAAGGCAAATTCAGGTTTGCTTTTGTTTATTTGAGTACGCGGAATACTTGATGTCACTAATTGGTTCCAAGTTAAGCGCTCTTAGATTCAGTATATGTTTTTTCTCAATTAATCCTGATTCATTTCCATTTTTTATCGGGGTAGTGTATTTAATATTGTATGAAATTACCAATAAACAATCAACTGTTATATCCCTTTTCCTCACTTTAAATAGGATGCCAAAGGGTACACCAATCTCTTTAGCTAGTTCAATCAAAACTCTTATAGGGTGTTGTCTGTTCCATGACTTTTGTTTGGGTTTAGGTTTTTTTAGCTTGGCTTCAATACTTAGCTTCAATAATTTTAATATCATCTGGCATCGTATTTAGGTTCTCTTCTCTAAATATACTTGCAAAATACTCCAAGCAAAAGTAAAATTATCCAACGAAAATCCAAAATGACCTTTGATAAACCCATATTGCAAATGAAACAGCCTTTTGGAGATTATTTCAAATCTCCAAAGGAAAATATGTTCAAGGACTTTCCCCAGTACCGAGGAGACAGTCGGTCAAGATGCAATTATTTATTTGCTTCTTGGACCCAATTTACATACTTGCAATACAGGTTGTCCACCGAAGGCATTGCATGTAGTGGTGGCGGACACTTAAACATTAAACAGACATACAATTATAGACACAACGTAACACAGATTGTGAGATATACTTGGGAATGTACAGATGGCTGCATTAAGTAGAGATAGAGCAATAGAAAAAAAAGAACAAATAATGCAATTCACAAAAAAATTCAGTCCTTTGTATCTGGAGGGTATCCTAACATCTTTACCCGTTGTCATAGAAATGTACTAAGTATAGAAGGGGCATGTACATACCGTCAGTATGGAACGTGTTGTCCTGCCCTCCTGTGACGTCAGTTCAGTAAAATGCAACAGTGCATGTTCAGACGGGCTGACACAGATGATCAGCAGCATATATAGTGACCAAAAGCGAGTAAATTCTCTTTCAGTAATTGGAAAAAATTTAACAGATGCAAATGTATATAATTTTATCAGAAATAAACTTTTATTGGCTATATTAACTTGGCACTCTAATCGACTACGTGATAGAATTAGTAATAAACACACATTAATTTGGAGACTGATAAAATACTGAACTGACATTTCGCATTTGAGAGGACCATAGCCATAGATTTATCATATATTTGCTATATCGCTCATAACCCTCTCAAAAGCGTCTGATCAATTTCTCATCAAACTACCATAGGATAATTTAGTAATTTTAAGCAGCTGATCGTCTGCATCAACGAGTCAGTGTACATCTGATTAGCTACAATTGGGATTTACTGACGTCTCCGGCGGTCACGACAACTAACCCCCATTGTGGTCGGATAACAGGAAGGTCTAGCTGACCCAGAACAGTGAATGTCACCTGTCAGGCCATACTATAGTTACCCCGACGAACAGCATTATGAATGCACAGGCCGAGAAAAAGGACAATTTGCTTCTCTCGTGCATGCACCAGGCCACTGGGACTGTTCCCATAATAGGTAGGTTTTCTCGAAAGGCTGGGTATAGACACGTTCGCGTGATGTCATTGACGGTGTGGATCGTTCTGGGCTGCAAATACCATTTCTGCACGACTTCCTCCCCGAATTGCGGCCGTTGATCACAATGCCACCAGATGTATTGATTGAAAGCTCAAGATATCCACTTTTTGGAAATCTTACTCATGAAGTTATTCTTAAAACGACAATCAAGGAATCCGTCACCAAGTGCAGCTCAACTTTCGAGGAAATGCAAACATGGCCACGCCATTTCTCAGCTGGTCAGCTAGCCTCTCCCTCCCTCCCTCCCCACCCCACCCCCTCCCTCGCTCGCTCCCTCTCTCTCTCTCTCTCTCTCTCTCCCTCCCCTCCCCCCCCCCCTCTCTCTCTCTCTCTCTCTCTCTCTCTCTCTCTCTCTCTCTCTCTCTCTCTCTCTCGCTCTCGCTCTCGCTTAGATGCTGCTGGAGCTCTCACTCTCATGCCGTCAACCCGTAATTGGCTGAGGGCATTTCTAAGATGCTACCCATTCACCAACAGATAATGACATGCAGATCCGGCTGGTATAAAAGCAGCTGAATCTGCTCAAAAGGCCATGAAGAAACCTCTGTTCTGAGTCATCGATGACTGCGTGCCAACGGTTCCAGCCAATGGTCCTTCCGCTCCTACCTGCTCCACTGTGGTACTGCCAGTGAAACCGCACCATGGAACTCTCCTTTTAACTGCTCGCAGTGATTAACATCTAAACAGCTGTCAGCCATATGACCTCTTGACGGTTTTTGGATGGCTGCTAGTAAAAGCGGCCAAATTAACAACCCAAATTGTTTCACCATCTCTTCCGACGACTTTCTGCCCTCTTTGAGCTGCCTGGGTTCTTGTACAAGGAACTTCGTGTTCCTGCCGCCGTGGACAGAAATATACACTAACCTTCTCGTACAAACTTGTGTACGCTTGCTTCCCACGGAACTTTGTGCCCGCTCCCAAACACTGTGTGCGACTTGCCTGTCACAGAAGAAACGAACGAACTCGGTACTGACCTCCGACATAAGAATTCTGCTCCTGCCTGTGCTCGTGTTCATGCCTCCATCTGCATAACCTGTGACGAGACATCCCACGTAAAATTGTATGATCAATTGTATCAAACGAAGGCTTTGGAAAGATCCAAGAATACTCCTAGCATATGTTTATTATTCTCAAGGGAGATTGATAATTTTTCAATCATATCCACAATGGCAAGCATAATAGTGTTTTTCTCTGAAACCATATTGAGAAGGATATATGATTGAGTTTTTCTTTAGATATTTTGTAATTCTTCTAAAATACAGCTTTTCTAGTAGTTTTGAGAAAAGTGGAAGTACAGAGACTGGCCGATAATTAGTAAAGTCAGATGCATCTTTAGCTTTGTATATGGGTGTCACACACGTGCAACCTTTAATCTTGATAGAAATACTCCCTGTGTAAGTGAGAGATTACAGATGTGGTCCAATGGTGTTAGTATTTCTGTTACAGTGTTTAAAAATTTTCCATTTGAAATTATCGATTCCAGCACTTTTAGCTGTGTTAATTTGCATTAGTGTTTTGTAGATTTCGTGAGTATCTGTTGGATTTAAGAAAATAGTGTTGATAGCTACCTGTTAGAAAGTCCTTTACATGTATGTTCGAGCTTGGTAGAATTTTTTGTGATAAATTAGGACCAATATTAGTCAAATACTCTTTTGTCTGCTATTTCTTTTTTGTCGTTATTGACTGTTTTATTATAAATAAACTGTGATGCTTCAGTATTGTTTTTTTCTTATTTAGTAATGATTTAATCAATTTCCATGTTTCCTTTATATTATCTTTTTGTTCATCAAATTTATTATGAAAATAATTTATTTTTGCTGTCCTAATTATCTGATTTAGCCTGTTTCTATATTTCTTGAACTGTGAGTCATTATACGTTGTCGGATATGTAATAAAATTCAGATATAACTTGTTTTTTGTGAAAGGCAGCTATCAATCCTCTTGTAATACAGAGTTTAGTAGGATTTTGTTTAAATTTCTTAATATTTTTAAGTGGAAAGGCAGATTCATAGATGTTAGAGCATATAGTGTGGAAGGTGTTGTAGGCATCTTCACATGATTGTAATTCAATTACCTGGTTCCAGTTTATGTTAGCCATATCGTTTTTGAATATTTCTATGTTTTCCTTTTTGAAGTCCCTACAAGTTACTACTTCTTTTACAAATGATTTTCCTTTTTTGTTTTCTTTTTCTATATAGAATATAGGTAAATGGTCTGAAACATCTACAACAAAAATACCTGATTGATTTTTGGCACTTACAGCATTATTTGAGATGATGTTGTCAATAACAGTAGGCAAGAATTCTGTAATTCTTGTTGGTTTCATTATAAATGGATAAAGGCCACATATTTTTAATAAATTTAATAGGTATTGAGTGTAGAGGCTATGTTGTTTTAACAAATCAATATTAAAATCACCTAATATATAAGCGGATTTCTTTTCATTTTGTATGGTAATTACATTTTTTTCGAATGATTTCATAAATTTCTCGTCACTTCCAGGAGTCCTGTATGTGACACCGACAAGTTTATTTTTCAGGAGATGTAGCAGGTTCCAAGCTTGTGATGCATTACGTTCGTGCAGATGATTCCAGTCAGTCGTTCCTAAGTCTTTTACCTTCCTTTATTCAACAGTAGTTTTGGCTTAGCTATTTGTTTGTTTGTGCTTAATATGTCAGGATGTAGTGATATTTGTAGAGCATCATGGTCACTTTTTCTTAGAGGAGGTAGGTTGGTTATTTCGTGGACGATGTTTTGGTTGTTTGTTAAAACTAGATCCAAAATATTGTCATGTCGCATTAGTAACTAGTTGTTGTAGAAAAATATTGCTGCTAGTTTTAAGAAATGCATCTTCATCTTCATTTGAAGAAACTCCAGTGCACCAGTTAATCGATGGGAATCCGAAATCCCATACTATAAGAATGTGGTCTGCATTTGCTATATCAACCTTGTTTAGTAGATTTACGAGTTTATTATTGTTTGGGCCATCTGAGTTGGGACTTCTGTATATACAACCAACAAGAATGTTTTCCCTTTGTTGTGTCGTCCATGTACTCCACACCAATTCCTGAAAGCTGTCAACATTTAGAGTGTCACAGTTTTTAGCCTTTAATGATACATGGGTATAGATGATGACTCCTCTTGATGGATTACTATTCAGTGCGAGATGGTACTTATCAATCTGTAGTTCACTAATTTTTATGGTTGTGTTTTTTGGTAAGGCTGCTCTTGTTGGGTAGTAGGGCGAATCTTGTGTACTAGCGCTTCAAGCTAAGCTTTTTTAAATTAATTAGACTATCTGCATTTGTGTATATACATGTATTGGTTACTGTTTTAGAATTCATATCATTGTTTATTTAAATATGTTTTGGTATCTGTCATGTGTTGGTGTCTGTGTTCTCACCAGTTAGTGTTTTACATGGGGTTTTTTTATGCCTTACGTGTTTGTGTTTTGTTTTTTCATGTCTTCCCTTGTCCAAGGTTGTGTAGCTTATGTTTTCATTGCAACTCATAGTGTATTTGGGTGCCTCATTGTTGGGTATGTCTACAGTTTCTTCGCTTAGTACTGAGTATCGGTTTGAGAGATGTGTTGGCATTGTATGATGCTTGAACTGGTTTGTAGCTGGGTTCATCTTCTCCATGGTGTGGCTTGGGCATAATAAAATTCCTGTGATTCTGAGATGGTGTTCATCGCAGAGTGAAGATGGTAACTGATGTTATCTGACAGGAGGCAGAGGCCTTCATGATTAGGGTGGACGTCATCCCAAAATAGGTTGTAGTGTGGTTGCTGAATAGCTCTGAATTGTTAATGAAGTTGGCCTTGTGCCAATTTGTAAGGGACCACAACATTCCGTTGAAGACATCTACCAAGATGTTTGGTCGTGGTAGGATCGATGAAACAAAGATTTTGGTATAGTCTGTTGCCTTGAGTAGGAAAATTGAGACTTATATGCATTTTCGGGTATGGTAACTGTAACTTTCAGGGAATATTCTTCAATCATCTGCGAATCCAAAATCACTTGATACCAAATTTTCATTTGTCGTTATGGTGGCCATATTGGATTTCAAAATGGCCGCTATCGGGAAAACAGTTTTTCAACATTTTGACTCATTAATCGCCTAGTGTCTTGATTTTAGTGTCTAGGTATATGTTTTAATGCATGTAACTTTCAGGGAATATTCTTCAATCATCTGGGAATCCAAAATCACTTGATACCAAATTTTCATTTGTCGTTATGGTGGCCATATTGGATTTCAAAATGGCCGCTATCTGAAAAATAGTTTTTCAGCATTTTGACTCATTAATCGCCTAGTGTCTTGATTTTAGTGTCTAGGTATATGTTTTAATGCATGTCAGATCATGTATGATGGTTGATAGGCAATATCATAGTAATATGTTTAACCCTTTGAACCCTGAATACCAAGAATCTTAATTTCAAGGCTACTATAAAAGGCATGTTATTGAATATTTCATAATTGATTTAACTGGAACATGTTGCTGCCATAAACAGCAACATAACCTAGTCAAATCAACCTCATAATATTGATCATAATAATTATTAAATCGTAAATGAGTGTTCTATTCCAAACTTTCTTGTTTAAACGGTTAAAAACGTATTTTTATAATAATACATGGCCCGGGATAATTTTAGAATCTCTGGATCAAAGTAAATTGAAAAGACGATCTTGCGCTTATCCTCAAATCTTATTTATAAAAAGCGCTGTCATCTGCTAACAAACAGACAAACTGCATATCTTTGCCATTTGGTAACACATCTGAATGGGGCAGTCATGATTTTGTTAATGTAGGGAACAGATTAATAGGTATAACAGCATCGGACCTTTTGCAAAAGGGTGCTAAGTGGCATCGCAGCTGTTATAGTGAAACCACAGACAAGAACAAAGATAAAAGAGACGAGATTAAGTATCTCAATAATCCTGAAAAACGTAAGGAGAAGGCGCGCCCAACCGTATCTGTAGAATCTAGTAGCGTACTACTGAGATCTGCCACAGAGCGTTTTGATCGTGAAAAGTGCTTTTTCAGTCAAGGTCAAAATACGGAAAAAGATAATGAAATTTTATGTCTGTCGTAGTGAGAATAGCGGGATATCTGTCAGAGAGATAGTAGATAAAAGTGACAATGCATCCTGGAAAGTACAATTGGCCGACATAATATCAGAAGGGGACTTTCTGGCTAGGGACATTGTCTATCACAAATCCTGCAAAACCACATACTGGAGAATTTATGTTCAAGGCCCTGAAAGACGCACTTAAACTAATCAGAATAGTGAGGAGACGATTTTCTTTATAGCAGCAGAAATGGAATTTTACGATGAGTTGCATGAAAGAGTAGAATCTGGAGACTATATAATGACTGTTCAGGCTGAAAAATTGTATTATAATATGATGCGTGACCACGGAGTCACTGGTCATGCAATATCCAGACGAACACTAATAACAAACATCACACACAATTTTCCAGACATTGAACTATCCCAACATAGAGGTAAATTACCTGGCGTCTTCCATTCCAAAAAATCTGGACGTGAAGCAGTCGATATTGCTATTTCTGAACAAGACATAAAAGGCGACCTTAATATAATATTTAAATGTGCCAAAATCATCAGAAAAGAGATAACTAAAGCCAGAAAAGAGAAACCTTGGGTATTTACAGGCTCTCTAGATGGTGTTGGCGAATCTGGATTGCCAGTAGAGGTATTAATGTTAAACAGATGGATCTTGCAAGGTTCTAAGGCTGCGACTACTGAGTCACGAGATCAGTCCCTAAGAAAATTTCTCAAATGATGATGCAGGAATTAAAAACTTCAAAGCAAGTAGCATACACAACAAAATCCCAATCTGAATTGTCTACTTTTCGTCGCCAATGTGAAAGTCCATATGCAGTCGGATTATCTTTGTGGATATATCACAATTTACGCAGCCAGACGGCTATAAATCTGTTCAGCCATTTATGTTGTGGAATATCATATAGTCGGGTGACCAGGGTTTGTAGTCAGATAGCCATTGCTGTGCAAGAAAACATCAATAAAAGTGGTGTTTTTGTCCCAGTTGGTATTGTGAAAGGTAGAGCTATTCGGGCTTCCGCTGATAATGTTGACAAGAAAGTTGATACTTTTGATGGAAAGTCAAGTCTCCATGCAATGGCAGCTTGTGTATATCAGCCAATATGTGCTGGAGAGACCTTGGTAGAACCACTTGCTCTATATGAAGTTTCTGCTGGTGGCATTTTAGGTGTTCCGAGCACATGCATCAAGATTCTTAAATGCGACTTAGAAGGCAGTCCCAAACCTCAATTCAGTCCCCATTATGCATCGTATAAAATGGGTTCCTACGATGAACATTTTGATAGAGCGATAAAGCATGATATGTGTTGGATGATGGCAAGATATTTCAACAGATCTCAAACAGTTGATTTAAATTCGTCTGATGTAGAACCTAAATCAGTTGCCTCCGATGAAGTTACGATTCCTGCTTTTGATGTTACCAATATTTTGTCAGATAATGTACAAGGTATGCTTTCAGTAACTGACATATCAAATATTCCAGCAGTGCGAGAGGAGCACGAGTGTTTATTGAGTTCAGGTGAAATATATGTACAAATGTCTCCACAAGTAGTAGATGACGAGAGAACAACGCAAATGATACCAGTGTGGGCTGCATACAACAGTCTTTCAAACACACCTGAATCCACGAATCATTCCTCTTTGATTGGTGATAAGGCATTTACTCTACCTATCATAAATGCCCCAGCACACGAATGGTCAACCCTGGTTACCACTTTAGACCAACTTTGTAGATTGAACAGACTGGTGTCTGATAATGGGCGGAAGCTTGTCACATTTGACATGGATCTATACAAACGAGTGTTGAAGTTGGAATATTTGGATTCACGGTTCAAGGATTAGTTTGTTGTGTGTCCAGGTGCGTGCATTCCACACTTCATTATGTGCTCTCATATGTTTGGGAACGGCCATAGAAGGAAGCGGGATTGACGAGGCTTGGGTTGAAGCAGGTTTGTACAGTTCTGTGACTGTTAATCAAATTATAAATGGGAATCATTACAACAGAGCTATGGAGGCTCACGAAGTCACCCTGCAGGTATTGTTCGATCTTTGGATAGGAGAGTTTTTTGCTGAAAGGCCTGCTGTCCGCGCAGCTCTTGAAGAGAGTATTAAAATACTGTCGGATGCATGCACATCGAAACAGAGCATTCGTGCGTCACATAAGGGATTATTAATCACACTTAAGTCACTTAATATAGAGAAACAGCTTGCCGACTTTGATGCTGAGCACAACACAGAGCCCATTTTCAAATGGGCACGAATGCACATGAAACAGGTCTTGACCATACTGCAATTCCAGCGTGCTACCCGGCTATGTGACTGGTTCCTTCACATGTCGTCACTTGAAAAACTATGTGTGTATTTCTTTGCTTAAGGGAGGCATGATTATGCACAGAACATTCCAGGATATATTGCACGAATGTGTCGGCTTCAAACTACTGATCCAGAATTCTGGCAGGACTTTATGGCACATGAATTCACTGTGAACACTTCCAACCAGATACCATTCACCCGCATCGGTATTGATCATGCTCAAGAACATGTAAAAAAAATCTCAAAGGTCAGGGTGCTATTGGTGGCATCACTCAGTCTCCTGCTACTCTTCTGAAGTTTTGTATGTGCGCACCAGAATTAGCATGAATTGCCAATGAAACAGAGGCCATGGCTGACTTAAAGAAACAGAGTAAAATGGATCACCATGAACTCAATAAGTTAACAACACTCAGGCAAGAACAAGCTATTAAATTGTCGTTGGCTCATTAAACAATTAAACTGTCATTGGCTCATTAAAGGAATCAACACGTGAACGACGCAGGGGTGGAAAGGCACAGCCAAAAAATTATAATGTAGAAGACAATACCAAAATTCCTGAATTAAAAGTATTCCTTGGAAGTGTAGCTACAAAAGATTCGTTGACACTTTATCTTGCACAGAGATTAATAGACCATTCTAAAATGTGTATGATAACAGCCACACGCAAAGAAGTGATGTCCAACTACACCAATAATGCCACTCCTGGTGTCAGTACACAAGAAGAAGCCGATACCTTAATGAACTTGCATGCAGTGGAAGCAAATAAAGCTGGATATACTGTTCACATTTAGTCAGGATGCAGATATTTTGATTCTTGCGCTGAGACGTACATCTCTTCTTGGCAAGAAATCCGCCCTGGTGATGGGCATGGGTGATCGACGACGACAAGTTCTACTTCAACCTATTTATGATGCTCTTGGACCGGAGAGAGCAAATGCTCTCTGCAAATGGCCATGCTCTCACTGGTTGTGATACCACAGGCTACATAAGAGGAAAGTCCAAGAAAGCGTGTTTAGAAACCTTCCTAAAAGCAGATACCAAGATTGTAACTTTAATATCCGGCCTCGGCTGTGACACCCAGCCTTCTAATGATACATTAAATGGGTGCATTTCCTTTTTATGTAGTTCATTCTGTAAGAAGAATGTTCACATTACTGAGCCGCATCACCTCAGATGGCACCTATTCAAACGACAAGGCATGAACAAAGGTGCCGACATGCTACCACCGACACGTGGAACATGGGTTGAGCATATTCAGCGTGCTCACTGCCAAGCTTCGGTGTGGGAAAAGGACCTTGTTGTCAGTCCACTATCACCAGATCCCTTACAGCATGGCTGGGTGACGGAAGAGCACAGGCTTGTACCTCTGTTATCCAAGGTTGCACCAGCCCCTGCAGCGGTGGTTGAGTTAGTGAGGTGTACGTGTGGTACCACTAACCCAAGCTCAACAAATAAGTGCGCTTCAGGTAGATGTTCATGTCGATTAAAAGGTCTAGTGTATACAGAACTGTGCCGGTGTGAAGGAGAGGAATACCATTGCCAGAACTTAAGTAGTTATGTTGACCCAGATGATGCAAACTGATCTCAAAATTAGGACTTCAGTGTATTATATTTACAATAAGCGAATTTGAATTGTTGTTTAATCATCAGTTTTGGTCAAAGAAATAGTAGCAAATTTGCAGTTTGGGACGAGGTGGCAAACGGCCGTCGTAACCAAAAGATCAAAAGATTATTTTTTAAATGTTAAAAATGGTAAAAAAGGTATCTATTTTGGATATATTACAAGTGAGTAATGTGTATTCCAGTGGCATAGCGATGTCGTTTGGGGGGCCCCTGGTCAGAACGTGTGTGGGCCCCAATTCTGGATGTCCTCCCCAGTTAAAAAAAAAATTTAGATGCTCTCAGAGCTATATATATATATATATATATATATATATATATATATATATATATATATATATATATATATATATATATATATATATATATATATATATATATATATATATATATATAGACTTTCATTTGGTTGATTGTGCAGAATTGAAAAATATTTGCCAAAATCTTTAGGGCTTAAGCCCCCTACACAAGCCACATTTGTCTACGCCATTGCAGTATGGAGTGGTTCTGAGTGCTACTCACCATTAAAGTTGGGAAAGTAGATGATCTGAGAAGGCTTTATCAGAATGCAGGAGATGGAGGGGGTATTTCTGGTCGCATTATTATTAAAGAAAGAAGGTTCAAAACTTCTACATAAAATAATATTGCAGGCTGGTGGGGCCCCTAATGGTCAGGGGCCCATGTTCCTTGAACCTGCTATTGCTACACCACTGGTGTATACAATGTATATATACACCTGTGCAAAAGTTAAGCACCACCCTATTTTTACGCACATGCGAGGGTATATGCATGTGCTATGAAGAAAGCAATAGCATAAACATGTATGTACCCATCCATCTTAGTGCAAGAGGTAATAATGCAACTAGAGGAATGCTGAATATGATGGTGGGGAAACACTATATGTTTTTGTTTGACCCCTCCTTCTCACCATGTTTCCCAGAATGTCCCAGATATGCTCAATAGGTTTCATGTCAGGGATCCTTGCTGGCCATGGTAGGGTTTCGATGGCATTCTGGCGGAGGTATTCATGCACAGCTCTAGCACGATGTGGTCGGGCGTTGTCATCCATGAATATAGGGTGGGTTCCAGGTGCATGATTTACAAAATGAGGGACCACAACTCTATCCAGTATGGAATCTTGATATCTTTGTCCATTTAGTGTTCCAGGTACAGTCAACAGATCCAGCTTACAATCAAATGAGATGCACCCCCATATCATAACGGAACCTCCACCAAATGGAACTTCTTCCATGATGTTACGTTGGTCGTACACCGTGCGTCTGGACCTCCATACACGAGTTCGACCATCTGTGGCATGAAGCAGGAACCGACTTTCATCGGACCAGTGTACCCGTCTCCAGGATCTCATGTTCCAGTGTCTTCTTTCGTTGCACCACCTCAGACGCTCCTCTTTGTGGTGTGCAGTGAGGAGAGGACGTCTGACAGGTCTCCTAGCTTTCATGCCAGCAGCATACAGTCTCCTTTTGGCGGTAGACATTGACACTCTATTGCGCGTTTCCCATTGCTGGCTGAGCACTCTGCTGTTGGTGAATGGAGATCTCCTAACAAGGCGTACTAGGGCTCGATCATCACGGGCAGTAGTCTTCTTCGGTCTTCCAGATCTAGGCGTGTCCTTCACCTCGTTAGTTTGCCCATGTTTTGCAATCAAACGACTGATTACAGTATGGTTAATGTTCAGCTGTCTGCCAATCTCTCTGCATGACATACCAGTGGTATGCATGCCTATGATTTGCCATTTCACACGATCACTTAACCTTCGTCTTGCCATAGCGGTTCACAATCAAGAGCTAATTCTCTCTGTACAAATAAACCACGGTCATGAACACAAAATTCCTAATCTTGTCGCCTAAATCTGTATGTAATGTTCTACACCTCAAACTGGACTTTTACATAACTGAACACGTGTGCTGTTTCCCGCCACGCACGGACATCAAGCGGCGTGAAGACATGCATGCATGTGCATTTCATACTTGGAATTATGTCAGCTAACGCGGGGACAAAAAGTATGGCAGCCTAGTTGTACCATCATGTTTCTACGTTCTATTGTTTTTGCTGGTGCTTAACTTTTGCACAGGTGTATATGTATATATGTTCTTTTTTTTCTCTAAACATATACCAATTAATGTAAAGTCTTACTCATTTTAAGGCAAGGACCAGTTGGATAATTTCTGTGTAATTTAATAGGGGTTTTTTTCCATATCGGCGGCCATTTTGAAATCCAATATGGCCGTTCTAGGGGACACTGTTGTTTATCTTATTTTCTATCATTTTACATGAATCCCTAATGCAAACACGTGCTATAGAGTATGGCATGTACGTTGGTATCATGTATGCCAATAAACAGCCGGCGATATAAGTAGAAAACTAACTTGAATATGGCGGCCATTTTGAAATCATGAAAATACTTCCTGAAAGTTTCAGCTACTATACCCAAAAATGCATATAAGGTACACAAGCTGACAGACTAGTAGCGGGTGCAATTGTTTGTATGAGTTCAATCAATTTGTCATTTCTTATCATACCTTCTGTTACGTGCTGTTACTGTTATTAAAAGACGAGCTGCATAGAGAGATAATATGAAGATAGGCGTTGCCTATAAGCGAACGCAGACACCATTTATTGCTTAAAGACCAAGCACAACGGTAGCAAAAGTAGGTTTAATATACAAGATTGTGCAATAAATAATATAATAAAATGTTTTATTTTAAAATATTACTCTGTTTTACGTTGTATTTTGCAATTCTGCGTTGTCCTCGAAAAAAACCCGAAATAGAAAAGCTCTATATCGTATGACGTCATCGGAGGGACCTATCGTTATCGTGCGCCTCGACAGTGCGAATAAGTCATTGTGACACTGTTGTGCGATCGCGGATTGTTGTCAAATATGCCTAACCGTTGTGTGGCTTATTACGGAAGCGTATTAGGGCCACCATAATATATATATTTGCTCATACGTATCTCGAGATCTCGACTTAGTATCTCGAGATCTCGACTTAGTATCTCGAGATCTCGACTTAGTATCTCGAGATCTCGACTTAGTATCTCGAGATCTCGACTTAGTATCTCGAGATCTCGACTTACTATCTCGAGATCTCGACTTACTATCTCGAGATCTCGACTTACTATCTCGAGATCTCGACTTACTTTCTCGAGATCTCGACTTACTATCTCGAGATCTCGACTTATTATCTCGAGATCTCGACTTAGTATTTCGAGTGGCGGGAAGGGTGGACAGCCATTTTGAGATGTCTATGCAATTTGAGACTATACTTGAGTTTGACAGCCGTTAACCATCTTCAGGTAAGTAGTCAACAGTCCAGTTTGTTGTATTTGTAATATAGGTAATGCCCTAGTATGTGTCAATTCCAGTGCCTGAAAGATCATTGCTTTGACCTTTATGTGCGGGCATGTGTGAGTGTGTGCCTGCATATCATGTCAAGCAAAGTCCATCTGGCGGCCACCCCAACAGTAAAACCAGCTTTCCTTGTAGTCTATTCACCTACCGTCCGATTACATTGATGGCACTTCTTAAATACTTCAGCATGCATTAAACCACGGTCGTATTTTACCTGATGGGGTGGTGCGGGAGTGGGGTGGGGATGCAAAATTTAGGGGCGCTATCGAGGTACACCATGGGAGGGGAAAAACCTGGGGACACTATCTTGCCTCAAAGCCCACCCTGTGCTTCTACGTTCCTATAACATATATTAATTTTAGTGAGTCTATGTTAAAATTATTTTTGAAAATATAGTTCCAGATTTAGTCTAAGTTCAGCCAAGCATGAAATGTAGGTCAGAGTGACCTACTTTTGACACGGGCCACATCCAGACCTGAAGCTGCATGTATATGCACAATTTTATTTCAAGATATGGCTTCGGATATACCACAGGCATTTGAATTTTCGTCCATCCATCGCTCTACCACATATCCCCCTACTATATATAATATACACAAGGTATGGAAACTTTATCTGTGGGCACCATTGTCAGAAAGCTGATTGGTTGGTTTGTTGTCAAAATCCGCTGACATCACGGTTCTGACTATAAACCAACCAATCAGCTTTCTGACAATGGTGCCCACAGATGAAGGTGTCACACCTTGTGTATATTATATATAGCAGGAGGGATATGTGGTAGAGGGATGGATGGACGAAAATCCAAAGGCCTGTGGATATACATACGTATGTACGTATGCACTCGCACTCACAATAACGCAGACTCGCGCACGTACGCACGCATGTACGTACGTCCAACTAAATTTTTGTGTACGTACATACATACGTACGTACGTGTGTGCGTACATACGTACGTACATACATAAATACTGACAGAAAGATTCAAATATTATATTACTCTCATCCAATATGTAACAAACTAGAATAATTCCCTTATTTGCAGCTGATAGTTTAAGATGTGTGGACAACTTTCTTCTATTGCAAACGTTTAACGATAAGCATAAAAAATACCATGTCACGTGCTTCAATATACAAGATACTCATCACATCAATACTTAATACATAATAAGAAATCTCCTCACAAAACGCAAAAACACACCCAGTGCCACTCAGAGTAGTACACGTAATTCTGGTGGTGGGTGAGGTGGTGGGGCGAGAGCATCTGGAGAGCCACCCACCACACTCACGCATACACTGATACACATATGCACCTACGCATACATCTAACAACGCACGCACCCGCTCACGTACATTATGCATTCTATATACGCCTATGCTGAAGATGCCTCCAACGACTAATTGGTGAAGTGTTATGTCGTCATTGTATGGACACCCAACACTTTGTCCTTCATGACACTTTGAAAGGACGTGGTAGCATAGTTGTTAGCGTTCTTAACCAACTAAAAGGTGTATGCCCCAGAGCAAACTATCTCACAATCTTTGGAAACGTGTGCAAATCCTCACTTCTCGCTGCCTCCCTTGACCCAGGAGTACCAGCATAAAATCGGGATAGTTACCTTCCAGTAGTGAATACACTTTGATAGTGGCATTGACATGGCATGGCCGGAACTGGGCGGGAGCTGGGAAAGGATAAATGCTAAGCAATCCAATAACTACTACACCTAACCCATCACTCCATCAGATAATGCAGCAGTTACATCAAGACCAATTTGCACATCACACCCTTGAGTGAAGAGCAAACCACACCTCTTTAATCTAGTCTTTCTTAACCGGATTCACTCTGCCTAAGGGAAGCATGCCTAGAAGCATCACGGGCACTGTTTGCAAGATCAACACTAGAATGTGCACTCCATGGTACGCCATCGCAAATCCCATGCTTTCGCCAACACTGTCATTCTGATCCCATCCAAGACTAACCCACCACTGGCTGGGTGATCCTAATCTAACCATTGTCTCACATTCCGTAATCATATGGTTAACTACCATACCAAATTTGGTGGAATTCATTCCAATTTGACATTCCACCCCCCCCCCCTCCCACACTCCACCCTGACCCCACCCTAGACTGTCGTCTTGCAGCTCGTATACACATGGATAACACACAGAACAAGTTTGGTTGAATTCCACTAAACGGATTTCGAGAATGTATCATGACGGGCAGACGGACCACCCACCTTAAAATGAAGTGAAGCCAAGAGGCTATACTAATTTTGACCATTTTGATTGTTGATTTCCGACAGACACGTCCTTATCCTGCTACAAAATGATCAAAATAATGCAGAGCATATCTGGATCCTAAGCTGTATATCCATGTGCGAGGTCTGGTTTGTTGTATTAAGTACTATTCTAGATATAGCTGCAGACATGCATACTTACATTCATACATAGGTGCATACAGACATACGCACGCACGCACGCACGTACTTACACATTCCAGCACACGCGTGCATGCAAGCACGCCCACATATACGTACAAACAGACAGGTGGACGGACGGACGGGCTGGCGGGCGGGCGGGCTGGCGGACGGGCAGACCAACGGATTGATGGACGGCCGGCCGGACAGACGGGACGGACGGACATAGACAAACGGATGATATGCAGACAGACAGGCAGGCTAATTTATATTACCATCTTACATTCTGCGAATGGCTGAGTGTAATGATAAACAAGATGGAATTTTTTGTAGACTAGACCTCAATTAATAATTTCTGCTTTCAGAAACGTTCAGCAATGCCACCTGATGATGAAATCCACCGATTAATTATTCTTTGTTTCCGCGTTGGGCTACATCACAGTGAGATACTCGCTTACCTGAGAAAAAATAATATTTACCTAAGCAAAAGAACATTAAAAAGAAAACTGCATAGGTTGCGACTGTTTCGTCGGATTCGGCATTCAGATTTGTTAGAGGTAGCTTTTTTTGTGTGGAAAGAACTCCAGGCATCTGGGTGTTTGAACGGCTACAGGTGGATGCATCTAAAATGCATTCAACAAGGTCTTGTTGTTACTCAGGAAAGAATTAGAAATCTTATTCAAATATTAGATCCTGATGGAGTAGCTCTTCGAAGGCGACATAGATTACAGCGTCGGAAATATTATAATAAAGGGCCAAACTATATGTGGCATTTGGATTCGTATGATAAATTAAAGCCATTTGGTATCTGCATAAACGGGTGTATTGATGGATTCTCGCGAAGAATAATATGGCTGGAGGCATGGAAGTCAAACAGTAATCCAAAGCTTATTTCGAGTTATTATATCGGTGCAGTCAAGAAAAGGATGGGGTGTCCTATCCGGGTTCGCGCAGACCCGGGTACAGAAAATGGGCATGTTGAAGGTATGCAAACATTTCTTAGACGAGACCATAGAGATAGACTAGGAGGCAAAAATAGCTTCTTGTACGGATCTAGCGTTCACAATCAACGAATTGAAAACTGGTGGGGAATCCTGCGCAGAGAAAATGTTCAGTTCTGGATGAATTTATTTCAGCAAATGAAAGAAGAAGGAACTTTCACAGGGTCATTCTTGGACAAGGCATTAATCCAGTTCTGTTTTATGGACTTAATACAGGTACGTTTATATATATATATATATATATATATATATATATATATATATATATATATATATATATATATATATATATATATATATATATATATATATATATATATATATATATATATATATATATATATATATATATATATATATATATATATATATATATATACACACTATTTAACGTTATCCCCATTATATATATTTAGCTTAGCTTATAGGAGGCAGCGTGTGGCGATAAAGATGTTTCATTAAGTCGGTCCCACCCATCCACGTACTCATATGAGTACACACCCTTGTGGAGTAGTGTGGAATGGCTATATATGGCTCATAGTAACCAGTTAGATGTTGCCGCTCTAAGACAAATTAGATACGAGCTTGTCAAGTGATACTGGGAGCAACTGGGCTGAGTCAATGAACCGCATGTTACGGTAGCAGAACAAGATGTACTATTCTATGTTGTTGGGAATGCAGGTGATCTGGCCATATGCCTGTGACACATCGTGTATGATGACATGAGTCATACCATCAGATGATGTCGAACACAACTAGAATGGTGGTTGTCTTTGTGCGGAAGCACAGCGCCGACCACAGGTTGATATCTCAGATGCCATCACGCTTCACGTTGTAGATATGTGCACGATGGCACGATGCAGCGATGAGCGATGCAATGGTGTGATTGTGTGATGTGAAGAAACGTTGTTTTTATGTGATGGCCGATTATGCGATGCGATGAGATGAAACGATGGAGAAATATTAAGCTAAGATAGAGTGATGTGATGAAACGATGGATTGATACGAAGTTACAATGGAGCGATGCAAAATTTTGATGGAGCGATGCGATGAAACAATGGAGTGATGCGATGAAATAATGGAGCGATGCGAAGTTGCAATTTGATGGAGCGAAGTAAAATGGAGGGATGTCCAATGAGGTAAAGGTACAATGGATGGAAGCTATGATGGAGGGAAGTTACGGTGGAGGGAAGTTACGATGGAGCGATGTTATGATGGAGCGAAGTTACGATGGAGCGAAGTTACGATGAAGCGAAGTTACGATGGAGTGTAACTATGATCAAGCCAAGTTATGATGCGATGATATGATAGAACGAAGTTGCTATGGAGTGAAGTTACGATGTTCCGGTGGAGAAGGTGAGTGCTGGAGCTATGAAGCGGCAGTAGTTCTGACCAGATGCATCCTATTTGTAGTGTAAGTCCGTTAATGCATTCGTCCATCCCTCTGTCCGTTCCTCTTGGTAGACATGTGAAGATCCAGGAAAAATCGTTTTTCGTCGATAAATTATGTTGTACTGTGAGCGTATTTATTAAATTTCAAACATGTGTTGAACATGAATATTTGCGTTCACCGTCCGTCCATACGCTCGTCGGAGTGTAAATCCATGAATATTTCAAGGTTTCCTCGGTAACATAGGTTCTACTGGGGCCAGGAATAAGCATTTTATTGCTTGCACAAAGCTATTTCTATCTTCATCCATCGGTTCATATTGCTTGACACTAATGTCCGGTATACAACAACCGATTATCGCCGACCAGACCTAACTGCCCGCTGTCCGAAGTATTCGGGCAGACTCGCTCTCAGCAGTGTGTTCAGCCAACTGAGGGTCATATACCAACATACCAGTGTTGTTTGAAAGGTGTGTAGCACCTTAGTTCACGTGTCGATCCTACATATTAATAGGCATTAAACCTGCACGGTCCCAGTTCATCGGAGGAGGCGTTAATCTCTTTCTGAATGGCACAAGATGCTAAGATGGTCATAAAAGAATTCAAACCAACGACGTTGATTTGGTGATGACTAGTGAATAATTGTGCACCATCATTATCTGAACAAGTAAATATTGTACTGTATTGAACATGTTGTATCACGCTGAACAGCTGGTCCAGCTCTGACTAGACGATGCTATACCAATTGAAGGAATCTTCGTAAAACAAATAAAATTTGACAAACTCGAGACTGTGGCTCCCATACATATCAAGACAGGATAGTCGAGTCGGGTCCGGTAGGCCATACACCACCCGATCCTGACCTCGCCGATTCGTTCATTTTTAAATAGCGCTCATCGGCCGACTAACACACATTTTCAATTGTTGTAAGGTCACCCACCACCAGATTAACACCAACTGGTCGTCCAATTGCTTGTCTGGCAGACTAGTATCGGCCTATGTATACAAAGATCCATGAACATCTCCATTTTTCTACAATAACACCATAGGCATATTAATAAAACTTCAGAGATATACTGATTATGAACCTTTGAAGAAATCTCCTATACATTTCGTCAATCGACCCACTCGTTCGTATGTCCATCCGCCTATAAATCTTACCTGTCATGTATAAATCCTTGAATGTCGGCCTTTTTTTGATTGCTTAAGTTTTATTGAAAGCGTGTTGGTAACATCATTAACATTAAAAGAACGATCGCGGGGAACGGTGAATTAGGACATGCCTCTCAATGAAAACTCACTCAAACACGCACTAAATGTGTTCATTCATAAGCAAATTAATCACCTATTAATTCACCCGCTTTTCTTTTTTTAAACGTATTTTATTGTAACATATATATGCACAATGGGATTGGCCAGTGGCCACAAGTTCTGTGAACTTCGAGACGCCCTCACCCGCCTAATCAGCCCATCCCAGAATCACTCTCTCAATCATGCGCTATGTCATTACGTAAACTGATCGATCACCCATCACCACCTTAATTACTCACCTAGTATATCCATTACCCACCCCATCATACATCTCATTCCACACCACATCATTAATCACAGGCTCAGTCACACTCGTAATCGGGCACTGAATTGTAACCGTAACATTAATCGACCATTACTCACCATTTAATCACACCATTAATTGGTTACTCAATCACACGTTAATCACTGACTCAATCACACCATTAATCGCCGACTCACTTACATTATTAATCAATCACTCAATTACAACATTAATCATCCACTCATTTTCACAGCTGTCGTCACCCATCAAAGGACCAACTTACCCACATAGACACCGATTCACAAACAGCACCACCGCACCCCAACAACAATAACACGCACGCACGCGCACACACACACACACACACACACACACACACACACACACACACACACACACACACACACACACACACACACACACACACACACACACACACACACACACACACACACACACACACACACACACACACACACACACACACACACACACACACACACACACACACACACACACACACACACACACACACACACACACACACACACACACACACACACACACACACACACACACACACACACACACACACACACACACACACACACACACACACACACACACACACACACACACACACACACACACACACACACACACACACACACACACACACACACACACACACACACACACACACACACACACACACACACACACACACACACACACACACACACACACACACACACACACACACACACACACACACACACACACACACACACACACACACACACACACACGAACGTACGTACGTACGCACGCACGGACACACGCACATACACGCACGCACGCACACAGCAATTCATGGAGGAAAAGTAAAATCCTGGGCTCACTGCTTTGCAGTACTGCTGCCATTACATTGCTGCATGCTGCACCATGGGGAACATAGCTTTCACGTCCTTCTAGTAGGTTTTGTGCAGTAGGGCTAAGCTAGTAGTCTACGCTTATAGGCTATCTTGGCAGGCTATACTAGTAGCCTTCGCTAGTACGCTAGGTTATGCTAGTACGTTGGCAAGTTAGACAAATAGCCTAATATATTTGGCTAGTAGGGTATGCCAGTAGGCTATGCCAGTAGGCTAGCATGTATGCTAATATGTTAGTCAGTAGCTTAGAAGGCTGTGCCAGTAGATTATGCCAGCATGCCTAGACTGGCTAATAGACAAGCCCAGTATCCGTGTAGACTAGGCTAGCAAGCTATGCTATTGGGCTAGAGCAGTAGGCTAGCCGATTTTGCAGGACTAGTAGGATAGGCTTGTGCAGAGGCCAGAATGCCATTCAGCTGCACCATTAGGCTGGGTTTGTAGGCCGGGAGGAAAATAAGCTGGGATAGTATACTAGGCTAGCAAGATAGGCTACTGGACTTGACTAGTAGGCTAACACAGTTGGCTAAACTAGTAGACTATGACAACAGGCGAGTTGTTTATGCCATTATGCTAGAGCCCAGGAGTTTATGACGAAAGATTTCACCCCATTTCACGCAGGTTTAACTACTTAAATTTACTTAGGCCACCCAAGTTATGCATAAAAGGTTTGTCAGCTGCTCCCCTGTTGGTGGGTGTGATCCTGAGAGCCCCTTGAAAAATCGCTCTCAGGGATTGTATTTGCCCCATCTAATACATGGACAAACTCTGCCAAAACAAAGTATTATGACAGTAGAT
>JAVVLW010000155.1:17292-43292 GCA_034401795.1 Chaetoderma sp. LZ-2023a | reverse complement strand
GGATCATGATTGTTCAGAATGGCAAAAAATTCATTAAATGCTTCTTTAGTATGTTGCCAGATCATGAAAATGTCATCCAGGTACCTGCGGTAAATGAGTGGCTGATTTGGACACCTTTTGAGTGCTTCCTTTTCCCACTCAGCCATGTAAAGGTTAGCAAAACCTGGGCTGAAACGCTTACCCATTGCGCAGCCACAAATTTGTTGGAAAATTTCACCAGCAAATTCAAAGTCATTGCCTTTCAGACTCAGCTCCAATAGAGCTATTACTTCTCTGTCAGGCCTGTTGGTGTCGGGGTAGTCGGCAAAAGCTCTACGAATTGAATTAAGACCCTTTTCGATATCAATGTTTGTGTACATAGCATCGACGTCCATCGTAATTAAGAATGAATTTGGAGGGACCGAGATCTTAGAGACCTGGGCTAGAAAGTCTTCAGTGTTTTTCAGATAGCTAAAATGTCTATTTGCAATTGGCTGAAGATGGTAGTCGATAAATTCACTAATCCTATATGATTCCGAACCACAATCTGAAATAATGGGTCGCCCTGGTGGAGTCATTGGGTCGGTCCACGAGTCAATAGACTTATGGATTTTAGGAAGAAAATAAAATGTACGTGGTTTCGAATCATCTTTTGCAAAGAGATATTTAAATTGCTTTTCAGTTATCTTCTTGTTATCAACCATTTTTTTGGAGAATTTCGTTAAATTTGCTACAGTTATTTTGCCAAAGTGGTTCCTTTAGCTTTTGGTAATGTTTCGGATTACTAAGCTGTCTATGTGCTTCTTTGATATAGTTATTTTTATCCATTATTACAGTAGCCGATCCTTTATCCGCAGGTTTAATAACAATTTCATTATTTTTAGATAACCCTTGTAGGGCCTGGCGCTGCTCATAAGATAAATTTTGCTGATCATTTGGAAATGTTGTATTTTTAATACGCTCTGAGTACAGGTTTATACTTTTACCGATTGCTGGGTCAACCAGTTTCAAATTTGGTGCCCAGCCTGTTTTCTCAATGAATGGTGGAATGTTGCCATTCGAGTTTCGAAAAAAATCTGCCAATTTGATGCGGTGACCAAATTCAGCAGTTTCAATAAGGCCATTTTCTAAATCTGCATCCAAACCAATTTTGGGTTTCGGAGTTGGTACAAAGGTTAAACCAAAATTAAGCAGCGATTTTTCGCTTTCGCTTAACTGAGAGCCAGCTAGGTTGACAATATTACTGCCTAGTCCAATTTCTGGGTGGCAACTACCTTGACCCGAATCTAGTTTAAATTAAGGACATTTAGCCAATTGCTATAGATAGTGTTAGCAGTCCCCTCAGTCCAATGTATATTGTCACGCCACACACTGAAATCTGCGATTGGCAGGCGTGGTATGACAGTGATCACCATCTCCCGGTCGGGGGATCGAACCGCCATTCTGCAACTCCGCATAGCATCAGCAACCAGGCATCTTTCCACTGGACCACCGCACCAAGACTATAAAGTCAAGGATTGGCCGACCAGCTTTCACATGTCTGATATACTGACACACTGACGATTCATATGGGACTATCTGTGGATGCATCTGTCACAATCAATCCTAGGCTTTTACGCCTATTGTACTCTGACTCCAGCACGGCTCTGGCAGTATATGTATTTTTATTTTATTGACGCACTGGCAACGTGCGGCTTCAATTTCCATGTGCTAACTTAGCCGACAGTGATGTACCCGTTAGTTTAATTTGTTGATCACCATCTCCCGGTCGGGGGATCGAACCGTCATTCTGCAACTCCGCATAGCATCAGCAACCAGGCATCTTTCCACTGGACCACCGCACCAAGACTATAAAGTCAAGGATTGGCCAAACAGCTTTCACATGTCTGATATACTGACACACTGACGATTCATATGGGACTATCTGTGGATGCATCTGTCACAATCAATCCTAGGCTTTTACGCCTATTGTACTCTGACTCCAGCACGGCTCTGGCAGTATATGTATTTTTATTTTATTGACGCACTGGCAACGTGCGGCTTCAATTTCCATGTGCTAACTTAGCCGACAGTGATGTACCCGTTAGTTTAATTTGTTGATCAGAATCTCCCGGTCGGGGGATCGAACCGTCATTCTGCAACTCCGCATAGCATCAGCAACCAGGCATCTTTCCACTGGACCACCGCACCAAGACTATAAAGTCAAGGATTGGCCGACCAGCTTTCACATGTCTGATATACTGACACACTGACGATTCATATGGGACTATCTGTGGATGCATCTGTCACAATCAATCCTAGGCTTTTACGCCTATTGTACTCTGACTCCAGCACGGCTCTGGCAGTATATGTATTTTTATTTTATTGACGCACTGGCAACGTGCGGCTTCAATTTCCATGTGCTAACTTAGCCGACAGTGCTGCACCCGTTAGTTTAATTTGTTGATCACCATCTCCCGGTCGGGGGATCGAACCGTCATTCTGCAACTCCGCATAGCATCAGCAACCAGGCATCTTTCCACTGGACCACCGCACCAAGACTAAAAGTCAAGGATTGGCCGACCAGCTTTCACATGTCTGATATACTGACACACTGACGATTCATATGGGACTATCTGTGGATGCATCTGTCACAATCAATCCTAGGCTTTTACGCCTATTGTACTCTGACTCCAGCACGGCTCTGGCAGTATATGTATTTTTATTTTATTGACGCACTGGCAACGTGCGGCTTCAATTTCCATGTGCTAACTTAGCCGAGAGTGATGTACCCGTTAGTTTAATTTGTTGATCACCATCTCCCGGTCGGGGGATCGAACCGTCATTCTGCAACTCCGCATAGCATCAGCAACCAGGCATCTTTCCACTGGACCACCGCACCAAGACTATAAAGTCAAGGATTGGCCGACCAGCTTTCACATGTCTGATAGACTGACACACTGACGATTCATATGGGACTATCTGTGGATGCATCTGTCACAATCAATCCTAGGCTTTTACGCCTATTGTACTCTGACTCCAGCACGGCTCTGGCAGTATATGTATTTTTATTTTATTGACGCACTGGCAACGTGCGGCTTCAATTTCCATGTGCTAACTTAGCTGACAGTGATGTACCCGTTAGTTTAATTTGTTGATCACAATCTCCCGGTCGGGGGATCGAACCGTCATTCTGCAACTCCGCATAGCATCAGCAACCAGGAATCTTTCCACTGGACCACCGCACCAAGACTATAAAGTCAAGGATTGGCCGACCAGCTTTCACATGTCTGATATACTGACACACTGACGATTCATATGGGACTATCTGTGGATGCATCTGTCACAATCAATCCTAGGCTTTTACGCCTATTGTACTCTGACTCCAGCACAGCTCTGGGAGTATATGTATTTTTATTTTATTGACGCACTGGCAACGTGCGGCTTCAATTTCCATGTGCTAACTTAGCCGACAGTGATGTACCCGTTAGTTTAATTTGTTGGTCACCATCTCCCAGTCGGGGGATCGAACCATCATTCTGCAACTCCGCATAGCATCAGCAACCAGGCATCTTTCCACTGGACCACCGCACCAAGACTATAAAGTCAAGGATTGGCCGACCAGCTTTCACATGTCTGATAGACTGACACACTGACGATTCATATGGGACTATCTGTGGATGCATCTGTCACAATCAATCCTAGGCTTTTACGCCTATTGTACTCTGACTCCAGCACGGCTCTGGCAGTATATGTATTTTTATTTTATTGACGCACTGGCAACGTGCGGCTTCAATTTCCATGTGCTAACTTAGCTGACAGTGATGTACCCGTTAGTTTAATTTGTTGATCACAATCTCCCGGTCGGGGGATCGAACCGTCATTCTGCAACTCCGCATAGCATCAGCAACCAGGAATCTTTCCACTGGACCACCGCACCAAGACTATAAAGTCAAGGATTGGCCGACCAGCTTTCACATGTCTGATATACTGACACACTGACGATTCATATGGGACTATCTGTGGATGCATCTGTCACAATCAATCCTAGGCTTTTACGCCTATTGTACTCTGACTCCAGCACAGCTCTGGGAGTATATGTATTTTTATTTTATTGACGCACTGGCAACGTGCGGCTTCAATTTCCATGTGCTAACTTAGCCGACAGTGATGTACCCGTTAGTTTAATTTGTTGGTCACCATCTCCCAGTCGGGGGATCGAACCATCATTCTGCAACTCCGCATAGCATCAGCAACCAGGCATCTTTCCACTGGACCACCGCACCAAGACTATAAAGTCAAGGATTGGCCGACCAGCTTTCACATGTCTGATAGACTGACACACTGACGATTCATATGGGACTATCTGTGGATGCATCTGTCACAATCAATCCTAGGCTTTTACGCCTATTGTACTCTGACTCCAGCACGGCTCTGGCAGTATATGTATTTTTATTTTATTGACGCACTGGCAACGTGCGGCTTCAATTTCCATGTGCTAACTTAGCTGACAGTGATGTACCCGTTAGTTTAATTTGTTGATCACAATCTCCCGGTCGGGGGATCGAACCGTCATTCTGCAACTCCGCATAGCATCAGCAACCAGGAATCTTTCCACTGGACCACCGCACCAAGACTATAAAGTCAAGGATTGGCCGACCAGCTTTCACATGTCTGATATACTGACACACTGACGATTCATATTGGACTATCTGTGGATGCATCTGTCACAATCAATCCTAGGCTTTTACGCCTATTGTACTCTGACTCCAGCACGGCTCTGGGAGTATATGTATTTTTATTTTATTGACGCACTGGCAACGTGCGGCTTCAATTTCCATGTGCTAACTTAGCCGACAGTGATGTACCCGTTAGTTTAATTTGTTGGTCACCATCTCCCAGTCGGGGGATCGAACCATCATTCTGCAACTCCGCATAGCATCAGCAACCAGGCATCTTTCCACTGGACCACCGCACCAAGACTATAAAGTCAAGGATTGGCCGACCAGCTTTCACATGTCTGATATACTGACACACTGACGATTCATATGGGACTATCTGTGGATGCATCTGTCACAATCAATCCTAGGCTTTTGCGCCTATTGTACTCTGACTCCAGCACGGCTCTGGCAGTATATGTATTTTTATTTTATTGACGCACTGGCAACGTGCGGCTTCAATTTCCATGTGCTAACTTAGCCGACAGTGATGTACCCGTTAGTTTAATTTGTTGATCACCATCTCCCGGTCGGGGGATCGAACCGTCATTCTGCAACTCCGCATAGCATCAGCAACCAGGCATCTTTCCACTGGACCACCGCACCAAGACTATAAAGTCAAGGATTGGCCGACCAGCTTTCACATGTCTGATATACTGACACACCGACGATTCATATGGGACTATCTGTGGATGCATCTGTCACAATCAATCCTAGGCTTTTACGCCTATTGTACTCTGACTCCAGCACGGCTCTGGCAGTATATGTATTTTTATTTTATTGACGCACTGGCAACGTGCGGCTTCAATTTCCATGTGCTAACTTAGCCGACAGTGATGCACCCGTTAGTTTAATTTGTTGATCACCATCTCCCGGTCGGGGGATCGAACCGCCATTCTGCAACTCCACATAGCATCAGCAACCAGGCATCTTTCCACTGGACCACCGCACCAAGACTATAAAGTCAAGGATTGGCCGACCAGCTTTCACATGTCTGATAGACTGACACACTGACGATTCATATGGGACTATCTGTGGATGCATCTGTCACAATCAATCCTAGGCTTTTACGCCTATTGTACTCTGACTCCAGCACGGCTCTGGCAGTATATGTATTTTTATTTTATTGACGCACTGGCAACGTGCGGCTTCAATTTCCATGTGCTAACTTAGCTGACAGTGATGTACCCGTTAGTTAATTTGTTGATCACAATCTCCCGGTCGGGGGATCGAACCGTCATTCTGCAACTCCGCATAGCATCAGCAACCAGGAATCTTTCCACTGGACCACCGCACCAAGACTATAAAGTCAAGGATTGGCCGACCAGCTTTCACATGTCTGATATACTGACACACTGACGATTCATATGTGACTATCTGTGGATCCATCTGTCACAATCAATCCTAGGCTTTTACGCCTATTGTACTCTGACTCCAGCACGGCTCTGGGAGTATATGTATTTTTATTTTATTGACGCACTGGCAACGTGCGGCTTCAATTTCCATGTGCTAACTTAGCCGACAGTGATGTACCCGTTAGTTTAATTTGTTGGTCACCATCTCCCAGTCGGGGGATCGAACCATCATTCTGCAACTCCGCATAGCATCAGCAACCAGGCATCTTTCCACTGGACCACTGCACCAAGACTATAAAGTCAAGGATTGGCCGACCAGCTTTCACATGTCTGATATACTGACACACTGACGATTCATATGGGACTATCTGTGGATGCATCTGTCACAATCAATCCTAGGCTTTTGCGCCTATTGTACTCTGACTCCAGCACGGCTCTGGCAGTATATGTATTTTTATTTTATTGACGCACTGGCAACGTGCGGCTTCAATTTCCATGTGCTAACTTAGCCGACAGTGATGTACCCGTTAGTTTAATTTGTTGATCACCATCTCCCGGTCGGGGGATCGAACCGTCATTCTGCAACTCCGCATAGCATCAGCAACCAGGCATCTTTCCACTGGACCACCGCACCAAGACTAAAAGTCAAGGATTGGCCGACCAGCTTTCACATGTCTGATATACTGACACACTGACGATTCATATGGGACTATCTGTGGATGCATCTGTCACAATCAATCCTAGGCTTTTACGCCTATTGTACTCTGACTCCAGCACGGCTCTGGCAGTATATGTATTTTTATTTTATTGACGCACTGGCAACGTGCGGCTTCAATTTCCATGTGCTAACTTAGCCGAGAGTGATGTACCCGTTAGTTTAATTTGTTGATCACCATCTCCCGGTCGGGGGATCGAACCGTCATTCTGCAACTCCGCATAGCATCAGCAACCAGGCATCTTTCCACTGGACCACCGCACCAAGACTATAAAGTCAAGGATTGGCCGACCAGCTTTCACATGTCTGATAGACTGACACACTGACGATTCATATGGGACTATCTGTGGATGCATCTGTCACAATCAATCCTAGGCTTTTACGCCTATTGTACTCTGACTCCAGCACGGCTCTGGCAGTATATGTATTTTTATTTTATTGACGCACTGGCAACGTGCGGCTTCAATTTCCATGTGCTAACTTAGCTGACAGTGATGTACCCGTTAGTTTAATTTGTTGATCACAATCTCCCGGTCGGGGGATCGAACCGTCATTCTGCAACTCCGCATAGCATCAGCAACCAGGAATCTTTCCACTGGACCACCGCACCAAGACTATAAAGTCAAGGATTGGCCGACCAGCTTTCACATGTCTGATATACTGACACACCGACGATTCATATGGGACTATCTGTGGATGCATCTGTCACAATCAATCCTAGGCTTTTACGCCTATTGTACTCTGACTCCAGCACGGCTCTGGCAGTATATGTATTTTTATTTTATTGACGCACTGGCAACGTGCGGCTTCAATTTCCATGTGCTAACTTAGCTGACAGTGATGTACCCGTTAGTTTAATTTGTTGATCACAATCTCCCGGTCGGGGGATCGAACCGTCATTCTGCAACTCCGCATAGCATCAGCAACCAGGAATCTTTCCACTGGACCACCGCACCAAGACTATAAATTCAAGGATTGGCCGACCAGCTTTCACATGTCTGATATACTGACACACTGACGATTCATATGGGACTATCTGTGGATGCATCTGTCACAATCAATCCTAGGCTTTTACGCCTATTGTACTCTGACTCCAGCACGGCTCTGGGAGTATATGTATTTTTATTTTATTGACGCACTGGCAACGTGCGGCTTCAATTTCCATGTGCTAACTTAGCCGACAGTGATGTACCCGTTAGTTTAATTTGTTGGTCACCATCTCCCAGTCGGGGGATCGAACCATCATTCTGCAACTCCGCATAGCATCAGCAACCAGGCATCTTTCCACTGGACCACCGCACCAAGACTATAAAGTCAAGGATTGGCCGACCAGCTTTCACATGTCTGATATACTGACACACTGACGATTCATATGGGACTATCTGTGGATGCATCTGTCACAATCAATCCTAGGCTTTTGCGCCTATTGTACTCTGACTCCAGCACGGCTCTGGCAGTATATGTATTTTTATTTTATTGACGCACTGGCAACGTGCGGCTTCAATTTCCATGTGCTAACTTAGCCGACAGTGATGTACCCGTTAGTTTAATTTGTTGATCACCATCTCCCGGTCGGGGGATCGAACCGTCATTCTGCAACTCCGCATAGCATCAGCAACCAGGCATCTTTCCACTGGACCACCGCACCAAGACTATAAAGTCAAGGATTGGCCGACCAGCTTTCACATGTCTGATATACTGACACACCGACGATTCATATGGGACTATCTGTGGATGCATCTGTCACAATCAATCCTAGGCTTTTACGCCTATTGTACTCTGACTCCAGCACGGCTCTGGCAGTATATGTATTTTTATTTTATTGACGCACTGGCAACGTGCGGCTTCAATTTCCATGTGCTAACTTAGCCGACAGTGATGCACCCGTTAGTTTAATTTGTTGATCACCATCTCCCGGTCGGGGGATCGAACCGCCATTCTGCAACTCCACATAGCATCAGCAACCAGGCATCTTTCCACTGGACCACCGCACCAAGACTATAAAGTCAAGGATTGGCCGACCAGCTTTCACATGTCTGATAGACTGACACACTGACGATTCATATGGGACTATCTGTGGATGCATCTGTCACAATCAATCCTAGGCTTTTACGCCTATTGTACTCTGACTCCAGCACGGCTCTGGCAGTATATGTATTTTTATTTTATTGACGCACTGGCAACCTGCGGCTTCAATTTCCATGTGCTAACTTAGCTGACAGTGATGTACCCGTTAGTTTAATTTGTTGATCACAATCTCCCGGTCGGGGGATCGAACCGTCATTCTGCAACTCCGCATAGCATCAGCAACCAGGAATCTTTCCACTGGACCACCGCACCAAGACTATAAAGTCAAGGATTGGCCGACCAGCTTTCACATGTCTGATATACTGACACACTGACGATTCATATGGGACTATCTGTGGATGCATCTGTCACAATCAATCCTAGGCTTTTACGCCTATTGTACTCTGACTCCAGCACGGCTCTGGGAGTATATGTATTTTTATTTTATTGACGCACTGGCAACGTGCGGCTTCAATTTCCATGTGCTAACTTAGCCGACAGTGATGTACCCGTTAGTTTAATTTGTTGGTCACCATCTCCCAGTCGGGGGATCGAACCATCATTCTGCAACTCCGCATAGCATCAGCAACCAGGCATCTTTCCACTGGACCACCGCACCAAGACTATAAAGTCAAGGATTGGCCGACCAGCTTTCACATGTCTGATATACTGACACACTGACGATTCATATGGGACTATCTGTGGATGCATCTGTCACAATCAATCCTAGGCTTTTACGCCTATTGTACTCTGACTCCAGCACGGCTCTGGCAGTATATGTATTTTTATTTTATTGACGCACTGGCAACGTGCGGCTTCAATTTCCATTTGCTAACTTAGCCGACAGTGATGTACCCGTTAGTTTAATTTGTTGATCACCATCTCCCGGTCGGGGGATCGAACCGTCATTCTGCAACTCCGCATAGCATCAGCAACCAGGCATCTTTCCACTGGACCACCGCACCAAGACTATAAAGTCAAGGATTGGCCGACCAGCTTTCACATGTCTGATATACTGACACACTGACCATTCATATGGGACTATCTGTGGATGCATCTGTCACAATCAATCCTAGGCTTTTACGCCTATTGTACTCTGACTCCAGCACGGCTCTGGCAGTATATGTATTTTTATTTTATTATCGCACTGGCAACGTGCGGCTTCAATTTCCATGTGCTAACTTAGCCGACAGTGATGTACCCGTTAGTTTAATTTGTTGATCACCATCTCCCGGTCGGGGGATCGAACCGTCATTCAGAAATTCCGCATAGCATCAGCAACCAGGCATCTTTCCACTGGACCACCGCACCAAGACTATAAAGTCAAGGATTGGCCGACCAGCTTTCACATGTCTGATATACTGACACACTGACGATTCATATGGGACTATCTGTGGATACATCTGTCACAATCAATCCTAGGCTTTTACGCCTATTGTACTCTGACTCCAGCACGGCTCTGGCAGTATATGTATTTTTATTTTATTTACGCACTGGCAACGTGCGGCTTCAATTTCCATGTGCTAACTTAGCCGACAGTGATGTACCCATTAGTTTAATTTGTTGATCACCATCTCCCGGTCGGGGGATCGAACCGTCATTCTGCAACTCCGCATAGCATCAGCAACCAGGCATCTTTCCACTGGACCACCGCACCAAGACTATAAAGTCAAGGATTGGTCGACCAGCTTTCACATGTCTGATATACTGACACACTGACGATTCATATGGGACTATCTGTGGATGCATCTGTCACAATCAATCCTAGGCTTTTACGCCTATTGTACTCTGACTCCAGCACGGCTCTGGCAGTATATGTATTTTTATTTTATTGTCGCACTGGCAACGTGCGGCTTCAATTTCCATGTGCTAACTTAGCCGACAGTGATGTACCCGTTAGTTTAATTTGTTGATCACCATCTCCCGGTCGGGGGATCGAACCGTCATTCTGCAACTCCGCATAGCATCAGCAACCAGGCATCTTTCCACTGGACCACCGCACCAAGACTATAAAGTCAAGGATTGGCCGACCAGCTTTCACATGTCTGATATACTGACACACTGACGATTCATATGGGACTATCTGTGGATGCATCTGTCACAATCAATCCTAGGCTTTTACGCCTATTGTACTCTGACTACAGCACGGCTCTGGCAGTATGTATTTTTATTTTATTGACGCACTGGCAACGTGCGGCTTCAATTTCCATGTGCTAACTTAGCCGACAGTGATGTACCCGTTAGTTTAATTTGTTGATCACAATCTCCCGGTCGGGGGATCGAACCGTCATTCTGCAACTCCGCATAGCATCAGCAACCAGGCATCTTTCCACTGGACCACCGCACCAAGACTATAAAGTCAAGGATTGGCCGACCAGCTTTCACATGTCTGATATACTGACACACTGACGATTCATATGGGACTATCTGTGGATGCATCTGTCACAATCAATCCTAGGCTTTTATGCCTATTGTACTCTGACTCCAGCACGGCTCTGGCAGTATATGTATTTTTATTTTATTGACGCACTGTCAATTACAACCAGGCTTATGTATGTATGTATGTATGTATGTATGTATGTATTTTTATTTTATTGACGCACTGGCAACGTGCGGCTTCAATTTCCATGTGCTAACTTAGCCGACAGTGCTGCACCCGTTAGTTTAATTTGTTGATCACCATCTCCCGGTCGGGGGATCGAACCGTCATTCTGCAACTCCGCATAGCATCAGCAACCAGGCATCTTTCCACTGGACCACCGCACCAAGACTAAAAGTCAAGGATTGGCCGACCAGCTTTCACATGTCTGATATACTGACACACTGACGATTCATATGGGACTATCTGTGGATGCATCTGTCACAATCAATCCTAGGCTTTTACGCCTATTATACTCTGACTCCAGCACGGCTCTGGCAGTATATGTATTTTTATTTTATTGACGCACTGGCAACGTGCGGCTTCAATTTCCATGTGCTAACTTATCTGACAGTGATGTACCCGTTAGTTTAATTTGTTGATCACAATCTCCCGGTCGGGGGATCGAACCGTCATTCTGCAACTCCGCATAGCATCAGCAACCAGGAATCTTTCCACTGGACCACCGCACCAAGACTATAAAGTCAAGGATTGGCCGACCAGCTTTCACATGTCTGATAGACTGACACACTGACGATTCATATGGGACTATCTGTGGATGCATCTGTCACAATCAATCCTAGGCTTTTACGCCTATTGTACTCTGACTCCAGCACGGCTCTGGCAGTATATGTATTTTTATTTTATTGACGCACTGGCAACGTGCGGCTTCAATTTCCATGTGCTAACTTAGCTGACAGTGATGTACCCGTTAGTTTAATTTGTTGATCACAATCTCCCGGTCGGGGGATCGAACCGTCATTCTGCAACTCCGCATAGCATCAGCAACCAGGAATCTTTCCACTGGACCACCGCACCAAGACTATAAAGTCAAGGATTGGCCGACCAGCTTTCACATGTCTGATATACTGACACACCGACGATTCATATGGGACTATCTGTGGATGCATCTGTCACAATCAATCCTAGGCTTTTACGCCTATTGTACTCTGACTCCAGCACGGCTCTGGCAGTATATGTATTTTTATTTTATTGACGCACTGTCAATTACAACCAGGCTTATGTATGTATGTATGTATGTATGTATGTATTTTTATTTTATTGACGCACTGGCAACGTGCGGCTTCAATTTCCATGTGCTAACTTAGCCGACAGTGCTGCACCCTTTAGTTTAATTTGTTGATCACCATCTCCCGGTCGGGGGATCGAACCGTCATTCTGCAACTCCGCATAGCATCAGCAACCAGGCATCTTTCCACTGGACCACCGCACCAAGACTAAAAGTCAAGGATTGGCCGACCAGCTTTCACATGTCTGATATACTGACACACTGACGATTCATATGGGACTATCTGTGGATGCATCTGTCACAATCAATCCTAGGCTTTTACGCCTATTATACTCTGACTCCAGCACGGCTCTGGCAGTATATGTATTTTTATTTTATTGACGCACTGGCAACGTGCGGCTTCAATTTCCATGTGCTAACTTGGCCGACAGTGCTGCACCCGTTAGTTTAATTTGTTGATCACCATCTCCCGGTCGGGGGATCGAACCGTCATTCTGCAACTCCGCATAGCATCAGCAACCAGGCATCTTTCCACTGGACCACCGCACCAAGACTAAAAGTCAAGGATTGGCCGACCAGCTTTCACATGTCTGATATACTGACACACAGACGATTCATATGGGACTATCTGTGGATGCATCTGTCACAATCAATCCTAGGCTTTTACGCCTATTATACTCTGACTCCAGCACGGCTCTGGCAGTATATGTATTTTTATTTTATTGACGCACTGGCAACGTGCGGCTTCAATTTCCATGTGCTAACTTAGCCGAGAGTGATGTACCCGTTAGTTTAATTTGTTGATCACCATCTCCCGGTCGGGGGATCGAACCGTCATTCTGCAACTCCGCATAGCATCAGCAACCAGGCATCTTTACACTGGACCACCGCACCAAGACTATAAAGTCAAGGATTGGCCGACCAGCTTTCACATGTCTGATAGACTGACACACTGACGATTCATATGGGACTATCTGTGGATGCATCTGTCACAATCAATCCTAGGCTTTTACGCCTATTGTACTCTGACTCCAGCACGGCTCTGGCAGTATATGTATTTTTATTTTATTGACGCACTGGCAACGTGCGGCTTCAATTTCCATGTGCTAACTTATCTGACAGTGATGTACCCGTTAGTTTAATTTGTTGATCACAATCTCCCGGTCGGGGGATCGAACCGTCATTCTGCAACTCCGCATAGCATCAGCAACCAGGAATCTTTCCACTGGACCACCGCACCAAGACTATAAAGTCAAGGATTGGCCGACCAGCTTTCACATGTCTGATAGACTGACACACTGACGATTCTTATGGGACTATCTGTGGATGCATCTGTCACAATCAATCCTAGGCTTTTACGCCTATTGTACTCTGACTCCAGCACGGCTCTGGCAGTATATGTATTTTTATTTTATTGACGCACTGGCAACGTGCGGCTTCAATTTCCATGTGCTAACTTAGCTGACAGTGATGTACCCGTTAGTTTAATTTGTTGATCACAATCTCCCGGTCGGGGGATCGAACCGTCATTCTGCAACTCCGCATAGCATCAGCAACCAGGAATCTTTCCACTGGACCACCGCACCAAGACTATAAAGTCAAGGATTGGCCGACCAGCTTTCACATGTCTGATATACTGACACACCGGCGATTCATATGGGACTATCTGTGGATGCATCTGTCACAATCAATCCTAGGCTTTTACGCCTATTGTACTCTGACTCCAGCACGGCTCTGGCAGTATATGTATTTTTATTTTATTGACGCACTGGCAACGTGCGGCTTCAATTTCCATGTGCTAACTTAGCTGACAGTGATGTACCCGTTAGTTTAATTTGTTGATCACAATCTCCCGGTCGGGGGATCGAACCGTCATTCTGCAACTCCGCATAGCATCAGCAACCAGGAATCTTTCCACTGGACCACCGCACCAAGACTATAAAGTCAAGGATTGGCCGACCAGCTTTCACATGTCTGATATACTGACACACCGACGATTCATATGGGACTATCTGTGGATGCATCTGTCACAATCAATCCTAGGCTTTTACGCCTATTGTACTCTGACTCCAGCACGGCTCTGGGAGTATATGTATTTTTATTTTATTGACGCACTGGCAACGTGCGGCTTCAATTTCCATGTGCTAACTTAGCTGACAGTGATGTACCCGTTAGTTTAATTTGTTGATCACAATCTCCCGGTCGGGGGATCGAACCGTCATTCTGCAACTCCGCATAGCATCAGCAACCAGGAATCTTTCCACTGGACCACCGCACCAAGACTATAAAGTCAAGGATTGGCCGACCAGCTTTCACATGTCTGATATACTGACACACTGACGATTCATATGGGACTATCTGTGGATGCATCTGTCACAATCAATCCTAGGCTTTTATGCCTATTGTACTCTGACTCCAGCACGGCTCTGGCAGTATATGTATTTTTATTTTATTGACGCACTGTCAATTACAACCAGGCTTATGTATGTATGTATGTATGTATGTATGTATGTATGTATTTTTATTTTATTGACGCACTGGCAACGTGCGGCTTCAATTTCCATGTGCTAACTTAGCCGACAGTGCTGCACCCGTTAGTTTAATTTGTTGATCACCATCTCCCGGTCGGGGGATCGAACCGTCATTCTGCAACTCCGCATAGCATCAGCAACCAGGCATCTTTCCACTGGACCACCGCACCAAGACTAAAAGTCAAGGATTGGCCGACCAGCTTTCACATGTCTGATATACTGACACACTGACGATTCATATGGGACTATCTGTGGATGCATCTGTCACAATCAATCCTAGGCTTTTACGCCTATTATACTCTGACTCCAGCACGGCTCTGGCAGTATATGTATTTTTATTTTATTGACGCACTGGCAACGTGCGGCTTCAATTTCCATGTGCTAACTTATCTGACAGTGATGTACCCGTTAGTTTAATTTGTTGATCACAATCTCCCGGTCGGGGGATCGAACCGTCATTCTGCAACTCCGCATAGCATCAGCAACCAGGAATCTTTCCACTGGACCACCGCACCAAGACTATAAAGTCAAGGATTGGCCGACCAGCTTTCACATGTCTGATAGACTGACACACTGACGATTCATATGGGACTATCTGTGGATGCATCTGTCACAATCAATCCTAGGCTTTTACGCCTATTGTACTCTGACTCCAGCACGGCTCTGGCAGTATATGTATTTTTATTTTATTGACGCACTGGCAACGTGCGGCTTCAATTTCCATGTGCTAACTTAGCTGACAGTGATGTACCCGTTAGTTTAATTTGTTGATCACAATCTCCCGGTCGGGGGATCGAACCGTCATTCTGCAACTCCGCATAGCATCAGCAACCAGGAATCTTTCCACTGGACCACCGCACCAAGACTATAAAGTCAAGGATTGGCCGACCAGCTTTCACATGTCTGATATACTGACACACCGACGATTCATATGGGACTATCTGTGGATGCATCTGTCACAATCAATCCTAGGCTTTTACGCCTATTGTACTCTGACTCCAGCACGGCTCTGGCAGTATATGTATTTTTATTTTATTGACGCATTGTCAATTACAACCAGGCTTATGTATGTATGTATGTATGTATGTATGTATTTTTATTTTATTGACGCACTGGCAACGTGCGGCTTCAATTTCCATGTGCTAACTTAGCCGACAGTGCTGCACCCTTTAGTTTAATTTGTTGATCACCATCTCCCGGTCGGGGGATCGAACCGTCATTCTGCAACTCCGCATAGCATCAGCAACCAGGCATCTTTCCACTGGACCACCGCACCAAGACTAAAAGTCAAGGATTGGCCGACCAGCTTTCACATGTCTGATATACTGACACACTGACGATTCATATGGGACTATCTGTGGATGCATCTGTCACAATCAATCCTAGGCTTTTACGCCTATTATACTCTGACTCCAGCACGGCTCTGGCAGTATATGTATTTTTATTTTATTGACGCACTGGCAACGTGCGGCTTCAATTTCCATGTGCTAACTTGGCCGACAGTGCTGCACCCGTTAGTTTAATTTGTTGATCACCATCTCCCGGTCGGGGGATCGAACCGTCATTCTGCAACTCCGCATAGCATCAGCAACCAGGCATCTTTCCACTGGACCACCGCACCAAGACTAAAAGTCAAGGATTGGCCGACCAGCTTTCACATGTCTGATATACTGACACACAGACGATTCATATGGGACTATCTGTGGATGCATCTGTCACAATCAATCCTAGGCTTTTACGCCTATTATACTCTGACTCCAGCACGGCTCTGGCAGTATATGTATTTTTATTCTATTGACGCACTGGCAACGTGCGGCTTCAATTTCCATGTGCTAACTTAGCCGAGAGTGATGTACCCGTTAGTTTAATTTGTTGATCACCATCTCCCGGTCGGGGGATCGAACCGTCATTCTGCAACTCCGCATAGCATCAGCAACCAGGCATCTTTACACTGGACCACCGCACCAAGACTATAAAGTCAAGGATTGGCCGACCAGCTTTCACATGTCTGATAGACTGACACACTGACGATTCATATGGGACTATCTGTGGATGCATCTGTCACAATCAATCCTAGGCTTTTACGCCTATTGTACTCTGACTCCAGCACGGCTCTGGCAGTATATGTATTTTTATTTTATTGACGCACTGGCAACGTGCGGCTTCAATTTCCATGTGCTAACTTATCTGACAGTGATGTACCCGTTAGTTTAATTTGTTGATCACAATCTCCCGGTCGGGGGATCGAACCGTCATTCTGCAACTCCGCATAGCATCAGCAACCAGGAATCTTTCCACTGGACCACCGCACCAAGACTATAAAGTCAAGGATTGGCCGACCAGCTTTCACATGTCTGATAGACTGACACACTGACGATTCTTATGGGACTATCTGTGGATGCATCTGTCACAATCAATCCTAGGCTTTTACGCCTATTGTACTCTGACTCCAGCACGGCTCTGGCAGTATATGTATTTTTATTTTATTGACGCACTGGCAACGTGCGGCTTCAATTTCCATGTGCTAACTTAGCTGACAGTGATGTACCCGTTAGTTTAATTTGTTGATCACAATCTCCCGGTCGGGGGATCGAACCGTCATTCTGCAACTCCGCATAGCATCAGCAACCAGGAATCTTTCCACTGGACCACCGCACCAAGACTATAAAGTCAAGGATTGGCCGACCAGCTTTCACATGTCTGATATACTGACACACCGGCGATTCATATGGGACTATCTGTGGATGCATCTGTCACAATCAATCCTAGGCTTTTACGCCTATTGTACTCTGACTCCAGCACGGCTCTGGCAGTATATGTATTTTTATTTTATTGACGCACTGGCAACGTGCGGCTTCAATTTCCATGTGCTAACTTAGCTGACAGTGATGTACCCGTTAGTTTAATTTGTTGATCACAATCTCCCGGTCGGGGGATCGAACCGTCATTCTGCAACTCCGCATAGCATCAGCAACCAGGAATCTTTCCACTGGACCACCGCACCAAGACTATAAAGTCAAGGATTGGCCGACCAGCTTTCACATGTCTGATATACTGACACACCGACGATTCATATGGGACTATCTGTGGATGCATCTGTCACAATCAATCCTAGGCTTTTACGCCTATTGTACTCTGACTCCAGCACGGCTCTGGGAGTATATGTATTTTTATTTTATTGACGCACTGGCAACGTGCGGCTTCAATTTCCATGTGCTAACTTAGCTGACAGTGATGTACCCGTTAGTTTAATTTGTTGATCACAATCTCCCGGTCGGGGGATCGAACCGTCATTCTGCAACTCCGCATAGCATCAGCAACCAGGAATCTTTCCACTGGACCACCGCACCAAGACTATAAAGTCAAGGATTGGCCGACCAGCTTTCACATGTCTGATATACTGACACACCGACGATTCATATGGGACTATCTGTGGATGCATCTGTCACAATCAATCCTAGGCTTTTACGCCTATTGTACTCTGACTCCAGCACGGCTCTGGGAGTATATGTATTTTTATTTTATTGACGCACTGGCTACGTGCGGCTTCAATTTCCATGTGCTAACTTAGCCGACAGTGATGTACCCGTTAGTTTAATTTGTTGGTCACCATCTCCCAGTCGGGGGATCGAACCATCATTCTGCAACTCCGCATAGCATCAGCAACCAGGCATCTTTCCACTGGACCACCGCACCAAGACTATAAAGTCAAGGATTGGCCGACCAGCTTTCACATGTCTGATATACTGACACACTGACGATTCATATGGGACTATCTGTGGATGCATCTGTCACAATCAATCCTAGGCTTTTGCGCCTATTGTACTCTGACTCCAGCACGGCTCTGGCAGTATATGTATTTTTATTTTATTGACGCACTGGCAACGTGCGGCTTCAATTTCCATGTGCTAACTTAGCCGACAGTGATGTACCCGTTAGTTTAATTTGTTGATCACCATCTCCCGGTCGGGGGATCGAACCGTCATTCTGCAACTCCGCATAGCATCAGCAACCAGGCATCTTTCCACTGGACCACCGCACCAAGACTATAAAGTCAAGGATTGGCCGACCAGCTTTCACATGTCTGATATACTGACACACCGACGATTCATATGGGACTATCTGTGGATGCATCTGTCAGAATCAATCCTAGGCTTTTACGCCTATTGTACGCTGACTCCAGCACGGCTCTGGCAGTATATGTATTTTTATTTTATTGACGCACTGGCAACGTGCGGCTTCAATTTCCATGTGCTAACTTAGCCGACAGTGATGCACCCATTAGTTTAATTTGTTGATCACCATCTCCCGGTCGGGGGATCGAACCGCCATTCTGCAACTCCACATAGCATCAGCAACCAGGCATCTTTCCACTGGACCACCGCACCAAGACTATAAAGTCAAGGATTGGCCGACCAGCTTTCACATGTCTGATATACTGACACACTGACGATTCATATGGGACTATCTGTGGATGCATCTGTCACAATCAATCCTAGGCTTTTACGCCTATTGTACTCTGACTCCAGCACGGCTCTGGCAGTATATGTATTTTTATTTTATTGACGCACTGGCAACGTGCGGCTTCAATTTCCATTTGCTAACTTAGCCGACAGTGATGTACCCGTTAGTTTAATTTGTTGATCACCATCTCCCGGTCGGGGGATCGAACCGTCATTCTGAAATTCCGCATAGCATCAGCAACCAGGCATCTTTCCAATGGACCATCGCACCAAGACTATAAAGTCAAGGATTGGCCGACCAGCTTTCACATGTCTGATATACTGACACACTGACGATTCATATGGGACTATCTGTGGATACATCTGTCACAATCAATCCTAGGCTTTTACGCCTATTGTACTCTGACTCCAGCACGGCTCTGGCAGTATATGTATTTTTATTTTATTTACGCACTGGCAATGTGCGGCTTCAATTTCCATGTGCTAACTTAGCCGACAGTGATGTACCCGTTAGTTTAATTTGTTGATCACCATCTCCCGGTCGGGGGATCGAACCGTCATTCTGCAACTCCGCATAGCATCAGCAACCAGGCATCTTTCCACTGGACCACCGCACCAAGACTATAAAGTCAAGGATTGGTCGACCAGCTTTCACATGTCTGATATACTGACACACTGACGATTCATATGGGACTATCTGTGGATGCATCTGTCACAATCAATCCTAGGCTTTTACGCCTATTGTACTCTGACTCCAGCACGGCTCTGGCAGTATATGTATTTTTATTTTATTGTCGCACTGGCAACGTGCGGCTTCAATTTCCATGTGCTAACTTAGCCGACAGTGATGTACCCGTTAGTTTAATTTGTTGATCACCATCTCCCGGTCGGGGGATCGAACCGTCATTCTGCAACTCCGCATAGCATCAGCAACCAGGCATCTTTCCACTGGACCACCGCACCAAGACTATAAAGTCAAGGATTGGCCGACCAGCTTTCACATGTCTGATATACTGACACACTGACGATTCATATGGGACTATCTGTGGATGCATCTGTCACAATCAATCCTAGGCTTTTACGCCTATTGTACTCTGACTACAGCACGGCTCTGGCAGTATGTATTTTTATTTTATTGACGCACTGGCAACGTGCGGCTTCAATTTCCATGTGCTAACTTAGCCGACAGTGATGTACCCGTTAGTTTAATTTGTTGATCACAATCTCCCGGTCGGGGGATCGAACCGTCATTCTGCAACTCCGCATAGCATCAGCAACCAGGCATCTTTCCACTGGACCACCGCACCAAGACTATAAAGTCAGGGATTGGCCGACCAGCTTTCACATGTCTGATATACTGACACACTGACGATTCATATGGGACTATCTGTGGATGCATCCGTCACAATCAATCCTAGGCTTTTATGCCTATTGTACTCTGACTCCAGCACGGCTCTGGCAGTATATGTATTTTTATTTTATTGACGCACTGTCAATTACAACCAGGCTTATGTATGTATGTATGTATGTATGTATGTATTTTTATTTTATTGACGCACTGGCAACGTGCGGCTTCAATTTCCATGTGCTAACTTAGCCGACAGTGCTGCACCCGTTAGTTTAATTTGTTGATCACCATCTCCCGGTCGGGGGATCGAACCGTCATTCTGCAACTCCGCATAGCATCAGCAACCAGGCATCTTTCCACTGGACCACCGCACCAAGACTAAAAGTCAAGGATTGGCCGACCAGCTTTCACATGTCTGATATACTGACACACTGACGATTCATATGGGACTATCTGTGGATGCATCTGTCACAATCAATCCTAGGCTTTTACGCCTATTATACTCTGACTCCAGCACGGCTCTGGCAGTATATGTATTTTTATTTTATTGACGCACTGGCAACGTGCGGCTTCAATTTCCATGTGCTAACTTAGCCGACAGTGCTGCACCCGTTAGTTTAATTTGTTGATCACCATCTCCCGGTCGGGGGATCGAACCGTCATTCTGCAACTCCGCATAGCATCAGCAACCAGGCATCTCTCCACTGGACCACCGCACCAAGACTAAAAGTCAAGGACTGGTCGACCAGCTTTCACATGTCTGATATACTGACACACAGACGATTCATATGGGACTATCTGTGGATGCATCTGTCACAATCAATCCTAGGCTTTTACGCCTATTATACTCTGACTCCAGCACGGCTCTGGCAGTATATGTATTTTTATTTTATTGACGCACTGGCAACGTGCGGCTTCAATTTCCATGTGCTAACTTAGCCAACAGTGATGCACCCGTTAGTTTAATTTGTTGATCACCATCTCCCGGTCGGGGGATCGAACCGCCATTCTGCAACTCCGCATAGCATCAGCAACCAGGCATCTTTCCACTGGACCACCGCACCAAGACTAAAAGTCAAGGACTGGTCGACCAGCTTTCACATGTCTGATATACTGACACACAGACGATTCATATGGGACTATCTGTGGATGCATCTGTCACAATCAATCCTAGGCTTTTACGCCTATTATACTCTGACTCCAGCACGGCTCTGGCAGTATATGTATTTTTATTTTATTGACGCACTGGCAACGTGCGGCTTCAATTTCCATGTGCTAACTTAGCCGACAGTGATGCACCCGTTAGTTTAATTTGTTGATCACCATCTCCCGGTCGGGGGATCGAACCGCCATTCTGCAACTCCACATAGCATCAGCAACCAGGCATCTTTCCACTGGACCACCGCACCAAGACTATAAAGTCAAGGATTGGCCGACCAGCTTTCACATGTCTGATATACTGACACACTGACGATTCATATGGGACTATATGTGGATGCATCTGTCACAATCAATCCTAGGCTTTTACGCCTATTGTACTCTGACTCCAGCACGGCTCTGGCAGTATATGTATTTTTATTTTATTGACGCACTGGCAACGTGCGGCTTCAATTTCCATTTGCTAACTTAGCCGACAGTGATGTACCCGTTAGTTTAACTTGTTGATCACCATCTCCCGGTCGGGGGATCGAACCGTCATTCTGCAACTCCGCATAGCATCAGCAACCAGGCATCTTTCCACTGGACCACCGCACCAAGACTATAAAGTCAAGGATTGGCCGACCAGCTTTCACATGTCTGATATACTGACACACTGACCATTCATATGGGACTATCTGTGGATGCATCTGTCACAATCAATCCTAGGCTTTTACGCCTATTGTACTCTGACTCCAGCACGGCTCTGGCAGTATATGTATTTTTATTTTATTATCGCACTGGCAACGTGCGGCTTCAATTTCCATGTGCTAACTTAGCCGACAGTGATGTACCCGTTAGTTTAATTTGTTGATCACCATCTCCCGGTCGGGGGATCGAACCGTCATTCTGAAATTCCGCATAGCATCAGCAACCAGGCATCTTTCCACTGGACCACCGCACCAAGACTATAAAGTCAAGGATTGGCCGACCAGCTTTCACATGTCTGATATACTGACACACTGACGATTCATATGGGACTATCTGTGGATACATCTGTCACAATCAATCCTAGGCTTTCACGCCTATTGTACTCTGACTCCAGCACGGCTCTGGCAGTATATGTATTTTTATTTTATTTACGCACTGGCAACGTGCGGCTTCAATTTCCATGTGCTAACTTAGCCGACAGTGATGTACCCGTTAGTTTAATTTGTTGATCACCATCTCCCGGTCGGGGGATCGAACCGTCATTCTGCAACTCCGCATAGCATCAGCAACCAGGCATCTTTCCACTGGACCACCGCACCAAGACTATAAAGTCAAGGATTGGTCGACCAGCTTTCACATGTCTGATATACTGACACACTGACGATTCATATGGGACTATCTGTGGATGCATCTGTCACAATCAATCCTAGGCTTTTACGCCTATTGTACTCTGACTCCAGCACGGCTCTGGCAGTATATGTATTTTTATTTTATTGTCGCACTGGCAACGTGCGGCTTCAATTTCCATGTGCTAACTTAGCCGACAGTGATGTACCCGTTAGTTTAATTTGTTGATCACCATCTCCCGGTCGGGGGATCGAACCGTCATTCTGCAACTCCGCATAGCATCAGCAACCAGGCATCTTTCCACTGGACCACCGCACCAAGACTATAAAGTCAAGGATTGGTCGACCAGCTTTCACATGTCTGATATACTGACACACTGACGATTCATATGGGACTATCTGTGGATGCATCTGTCACAATCAATCCTAGGCTTTTACGCCTATTGTACTCTGACTCCAGCACGGCTCTGGCAGTATATGTATTTTTATTTTATTGTCGCACTGGCAACGTGCGGCTTCAATTTCCATGTGCTAACTTAGCCGACAGTGATGTACCCGTTAGTTTAATTTGTTGATCACCATCTCCCGGTCGGGGGATCGAACCGTCATTCTGCAACTCCGCAGAGCATCAGCAACCAGGCATCTTTCCACTGGACCACCGCACCAAGACTAAAAGTCAAGGACTGGTCGACCAGCTTTCACATGTCTGATATACTGACACACTAACGATTCATATGGGACTATCTGTGGATGCATCTGTCACAATCAATCCTAGGCTTTTACGCCTATTATACTCTGACTCCAGCACGGCTCTGGCAGTATATGTATTTTTATTTTATTGACGCACTGGCAACGTGCGGCTTCAATTTCCATGTGCTAACTTAGCCGACAGTGATGTACCCGTTAGTTTAATTTGTTGATCACCATCTCCCGGTCGGGGGATCGAACCGTCATTCTGCAACTCCGCATAGCATCAGCAACCAGGCATCTTTCCACTGGACCACCGCACCAAGACTAAAAGTCAAGGACTGGTCGACCAGCTTTCACATGTCTGATATACTGACACACTAACGATTCATATGGGACTATCTGTGGATGCATCTGTCACAATCAATCCTAGGCTTTTACGCCTATTATACTCTGACTCCAGCACGGCTCTGGCAGTATATGTATTTTTATTTTATTGACGCACTGGCAACGTGCGGCTTCAATTTCCATGTGCTAACTTAGCCGACAGTGCTGCACCCGTTAGTTTAATTTGTTGATCACCATCTCCCGGTCGGGGGATCGAACCGTCATTCTGCAACTCCGCATAGCATCAGCAACCAGGCATCTTTCCACTGGACCACCGCACCAAGACTATAAAGTCAAGGATTGGCCGACCAGCTTTCACATGTCTGATATACTGACACACTGACGATTCATATGGGACTATCTGTGGATGCATCTGTCACAATCAATCCTAGGCTTTTACGCCTGTTGTACTCTGACTCCAGCACGGCTCTGGCAGTATATGTATTTTTATTTTATTGACGCACTAGCAACGTGCGGCTTCAATTTCCATGTGCTAACTTAGCCGACAGTGATGTACCCGTTAGTTTAATTTGTTGATCACCATCTCCCGGTCGGGGGATCGAACCGTCATTCTGCAACTCCGCATAGCATCAGCAACCAGGCATCTTTCCACTGGACCACCGCACCAAGACTATAAAGTCAAGGATTGGCCGACCAGCTTTCACATGTCTGATATACTGACACACTGACGATTCATATGGGACTATCTGTGGATGCATCTGTCACAATCAATCCTAGGCTTTTACGCCTATTGTACTCTGACTCCAGCACGGCTCTGGCAGTATATGTATTTTTATTTTATTGACGCACTGGCAACGTGCGGCTTCAATTTCCATGTGCTAACTTAGCCGACAGTGATGTACCCGTTAGTTTAATTTGTTGATCACCATCTGCCGGTCGGGGGATCGATCCGTCATTCTGCAACTCCGCATAGCATCAGCAACCAGGCATCTTTCCACTGGACCACCGCACCAAGACTAAAATTCAAGGATTGGCCGACCAGCTTTCACATGTCTGATATACTGACACACTGACGATTCATATGGGACTATCTGTGGATACATCTGTCACAATCAATCCTAGGCTTTTACGCCTATTATACTCTGACTCCAGCACGGCTCTGGCAGTATATGTATTTTTATTTTATTGACGCACTGGCAACGTGCGGCTTCAATTTCCATGTGCTAACTTAGCCGACAGTGCTGCACCCGTTAGTTTAATTTGTTGATCACCATCTCCCGGTCGGGGGATCGAACCGTCATTCTGCAACTCCGCATAGCATCAGCAACCAGGCATCTTTCCACTGGACCACCGCACCAAGACTATAAAGTCAAGGATTGGCCGACCAGCTTTCCCATGTCTGATATACTGACACACTGACGATTCATATGGGACTATCTGTGGATGCATCTGTCACAATCAATCCTAGGCTTTTACGCCTATTGTACTCTGACTCCAGCACGGCTCTGGCAGTATATGTATTTTTATTTTATTGACACACTGGCAACGTGCGGCTTCAATTTCCATGTGCTAACTTAGCCGACAGTGATGTACCCGTTAGTTTAATTTGTTGATCACCATCTCCCGGTCGGGGGATCGAACCGTCATTCTGCAACTCCGCATAGCATC
>JAVVLW010000155.1:0-16792 GCA_034401795.1 Chaetoderma sp. LZ-2023a | reverse complement strand
AACACCCTAGCTGACAGTTATAATGACCAATCAGCGTTCTCACCATGGACTTTGCCCACTCAGAGTTCACCGACCAAATGTCAAAGAGGATATCATCATTTGGCATGGCCGGCTTCAGGAACTTACTTAGATACCTTACCTTCTGGCCTAAGCCATTAGGCAAAGTATCCAACCTGAGGTGGTTGTTCAAAATACTAATATGGTGAAAACACTGGATCACCATATAGTACACCTTGACTAGGCGGGCATGGGCAGACGGGTGGTGATGCGATTCACATCCCGCACCATCCCCTCGTCTACCTTTGCCCGGTCTGGCCATAGTGTACTTCTTAGTCAGGAAAATCCCAGTCAATCAATCAATCTTAATTAATCTTAATTAATCTTAATCAATCTCGTGCAATCTCGATTAATCTCGATTAATCTCGATTAATCTCGATTAATCTCGATTAATCTCAATCAGTCTTAATCAATCTTAATTAATCTTAATCAATTTCAATTAATTTCAATCAATTTTAATCAATCTGTCGCTCCCTCAATCTGTCACTCACACACTCAAACAACCAATCAATCTATCTATCTATCAATCAATCAGAAACACTCATAATCGATAAACCCGTTAATCACGCAATCAGTCAATCAATTAATCAACCAACCTGACAAACAAGCAACTAATCACAATCAATCAATCAATCACGTATTCACGCAATCAGGTCAGACACCATCAACTAATCACTTAATCAGTAGGATACACTCAGACAGTCAATCAGATAACAATGTAAACAGGCCCACACTACAAATCTTGACAGATGGGCTGTCTTTATATTTCCTAATTCAAGAGGGGTTAACTTACAGAGCTGAAATGGAAGGAATATGGTTAGTAGCAATGATTAATGACATGTTAATATTTAATACCTAGGAACAATCAATACAGGAATAACAATATAAATATTAAACTTACTCACAGCAATACAGGAATACAGTACTATCCAGAAATACACAGAAATACACAGGAATACACAGTAATGAAATTTTTCACATCGTCAGAGGGCTGGACGCGTTTCGTGTTTACACACTTCTTCAGCAGCCTATTAGACAAATCTACCAGTCCAACAGTTTGCCCTACTATTTATTGGGCAAGTGAATTTTTTTGAGACTTAATCACCTTCTTTAAAGTTACTAAGTTGTTTGCTTTGAGGTACACGCCGCCAATAAGGTGTAATAATTCATTGTACTAATGTATTGTTGACTAATTGAGCTCTGGATAAATAAGTTGGTTTCAATTTGGAAAGGTGTTAAAGATTGAGCTACTTTCAATGGCTTAGCGGCTGACTGCTCACTGGTTTAAAGAGAACTAATAATCTGACTTTGATGTGAACAGTGAGATCATTTGAAAGGTGCTTAAGTGACCTTTTCAAAGTATAATAAATAATTTGGAATGCAAAGGAAACATTTCAAGGAAATACGTGACTGATGGCCTTGTTTGAAAATCTTTGATCTGAATGAGTAATTTTGATTAAAACCTTTGCTTTGTAATATAGTTACTCAAATGTCAGTAGTTTCCATAGGTATTGGTTTCAAAGATTATCATTCTGTTGAGAAATAAAGTCATTTTCTGTGAGTAATTTTCTTCCTAAAACTGATAAATGAACATACAAATCGCATGATTGAAAGATACAAGGATAGAAGGAAAGAAGGATGGACATAGCTACCCAATCACCCAACCAACCAACCACCCACCCGGCCACCCAACCAACCACCCAACCAACCAACCACCCAACCATCCAACCACCCAACCATCTACCCACCCAACAAATCACGCAACCAACCACCCAAACAAGTACACAACCATCCAATCCACCACCCAATCAACCAACCAACCCACCATGATGGAAGAATGGAGGGAAAGATGGAAGGACGGGTATGGGGAGGAAATATTGGAGGAATGAAAGCTTGAAGGAAGGATGGGATGATGGAAGGAAGGAAAGATGAAAGGGATGAAGGCCGGAAGGAAGGGATGAAGAGGGAGGAATGAATGAATGAAGGGATGGAGAGGGAGGGAGGAAGGAAGGAGGAATTAGGGCAGAAGGAGGAAGTAGGGTGGATGGAAAAGAGGAAAGGAACGAATGAACGAACGAACGAATAAACAAACGAATAAACGAATAAACAAACGAATAAACGAATACACAAACGAACGAAGGAAGGAAGGGAGGGAGGAAGGAAGGAAGGAAGGAAGGAAGGAACAAACGAACGAACGAACGAACGAACGAACGAACGAACGAACGAACGAACGAACGAACGAACGAATGAACTGAGGTGGACGGAAAGCAGAAAGGAAGGCTGAAAGGAATGAAGGAATAAGGGAAAGTGTGAATGAATGAAGGGACGAGGGACAGAATAATGGATAGAGGGAAGGCAGGATAGAGGGAGGGAGGATGGACTGAACGACAGTTTTCTTGCTCAAACAATCATGCAATTCAAAAAGTGATAATAGGTTCAATGTAACCCTTCATGAGATTTCTATATACCTTTTACTAGGTGGATCTAATGAAGGACTGATAGATTGCCTGACGATGTGGACGAATGTTATATACAAGTGGATTTATAAAGTAATAAAATAACGAAACTGGCACTGGCAAGTATGTATATGATATTGTCAAACGCACTGGCTCAGAATTTTCAAAATTGAAAAAATTCTTGTTTATTTTATTCCTTGAGATTGTCATTTTGTTTTAGAGACGCCATATGGCCTAATTATCACACAATGATAAATCACTGAGTGGTATTTTTGAAAACCTATTTCAGTTTGGCTTTTACTAAGATGTCACGTAGATTCGAATTTTTCTTAAATGCAATTACCGGGCGCTTGTTGAAAGGTTGTCTGAGATTGTCCTGTACGTTGTGATATTCATCTTTTAGGATTTTGGCAATTTCAACATTTTTCCGATTGTATGTGAGAGTAAATGGGATAATCTCTCTTTGATCTAAGAGGCCTGGGTCAGAATTTATGCCCCTAGGCCATTGTGTTTCTAATTGTTTAATCCAGAATGATTCTCTTAGTTTTCTTTGTTTATCAGTTTCCTCTGTTGTGTCTGAAAGAGGTAGCTGTTCGATAGGCATAATTTCAAAGTCACGAGGGACTGAATGATCAGGAAGATTAAAATGTTCAGCCACATGTGTGTCTTCCTCTAGTCTAATATCTGAGAGGTGTCTAGTTGCACGCCATCTTAGTGGATTTTTGGTTTCGCCGACATACTGCTTTTGACACAATTTGCATGAAATTAAATAAATGACATTTTTAGAATCACAATCTAAAATTGACTGAATTTGAAATTTGCTTTTGTTTTGAAAGCTTGTGAATGTACTCTGGGAAGGAAGAAAACCATCCAATTTACACCTTTTCTTTTCGCATTTCCGAGATCCTCCTTCACCTACAATCGGACGATTATGACAAATTTTGGTAGGCCGAGAATTTCTGGCATTATCCGGAATGAGTTCCAAATTACGCAAAGTTTCAGACTTTATTTTACGTAGGAACCGAGAAGAGTATCCTCTCGGTCTGAGAGCTTTGAATAAGGTCGAACATGATGATTCAAAGTTTTTCCTATCACTCGAATTTCTATGAAAGCGGATTATTTGTGATTTTACAAGTCCCTTGAAAGTATGTGGTGGATGGAATGATTTCTTGTGCAGTAGTTGATGGGAGTCGGTTGGCTTAAAATAAACTTTGTAGTCTAAGTAACCAGTTGTTTCATACTTTATACCTTTGTATAAGGTTACATCCAGGAAATCTACGGACATCTCATCAATTTCAGCTTTTAGATTGATATTCGGATCATGATTGTTCAGAATGGCTAAAAATTCATTAAATGCTTCTTTAGTATGTTGCCAGATCATGAAAATGTCATCCAGGTACCTGCGGTAAATGAGTGGCTGATTTGGACACCTTTTGAGTGCTTCCTTTTCCCACTCAGCCATGTAAAGGTTAGCAAAACCTGGGCTGAAACGCTTACCCATTGCGCTGCCACAATTTGTTGGAAAATTTCACCAGCAAATTCAAAGTCATTGCCTTTCAGACTCAGCTCCAATAGAGCTATTACTTCTCTGTCAGGCCTGCTGGTGTCGGGGAAGTCGGCAAAAGCTCTACGAATTGAATTAAGACCCTTTTCGATATCAATGTTTGTGTACATAGCATCGACGTCCATCGTAATTAAGAATGAATTTGGAGGGACCGAGATCTTAGAGACCTGGGCTAGAAAGTCTTCAGTGTTTTTCAGATAGCTAAAATGTCTATTTGCAATTGGCTGAAGATGGTAGTCGATAAATTCACTAATCCTATATGATTCCGAACCACAATCTGAAATAATGGGTCGCCCTGGTGGAGTCATTGGGTCGGGTCACGAGTCAATAGACTTATGGATTTTAGGAAGAAGATAAAATGTACGTGGTTTCGAATCATCTTTTGCAAAGAGATATTTAAATTGCTTTTCAGTTATCTTCTTGTTATCAACCATTTTTTGGAGAATTTCGTTAAATTTGCTCCAGTTATTTTGCCAAAGTGGTTCCTTTAGCTTTTGGTAATGTTTCGGATTACTAAGCTGTCTATGTGCTTCTTTGATATAGTTATTTTTATCCATTATTACAGTAGCTGATCCTTTATCCGCAGGTTTAATAACAATTTCATTATTTTTAGATAACCCTTGTAGGGCCTGGCGCTGCTCATAAGATAAATTTTGCTGATCATTTGGAAATGTTGTATTTTTAATACGCTCTGAGTACAGGTTTATACTTTTACCGATTGCTGGGTCAACCGGTTTCAAATTTGGTGCCCAGCCTGTTTTCTCAATGAATGGTGGAATGTTGCTATTCGAGTTTCGAAAAAAATCTGCCAATTTGATGCGGTGACCAAATTCAGCAGTTTCAATAAGGCCATTTTCTAAATCTGCATCCAAACCAATTTTGGGTTTCGGAGTTGGTACAAAGGTTAAACCAAAATTAAGCAGCGATTTTTCGCTTTCGCTTAACTGAGAGCCAGCTAGGTTGACAATATTACTGCCTAGTCCAATTTCTGGGTGGCAACTACCTTGACCCGAATCTAGTTTAAATTAAGGACATTTAGCCAATTGCTATAGATAGTGTTAGCAGTCCCCATAGTCCAATGTATATTGTCACGACACACACTGAAATCTGCGATTGGCAGGCGTGGTATGACAGTAACCTTGGACCTAGGGGAGTCTGCAATTCGATTAATTGCCTCAAGAATTTCCTTCTGGTTGGGGGGTCAATGTAGCTGAAAAGTTTAATTGGCTGAAATAAATCATAGTTTTAGGGAATTTCTTCCTTATCATGCTGAACATCAATCTCAGTCGAGTCTCAGTGTCTGAGAGTGGACTGTTCCGGTCATTGATACCTATATTAAGGATCAGTTTCTCAGGATGGACTGACCCTGTGTATCTATTAATGACAGTTCTTATGTCATTAATAGATGCGCCAGGGAAGCAGGCCACCTGTATGTCCGGATGCGGGTCTACGTTGATTCGGCTGAGATTTGATGCTCCCACAATCAAGATTTTTTTTACACATAGTGGGAAGCTGCCAATTGGGTCTATTTACAGACTCGTTCCGGAATTTCCAAAAGGTGTTCTTCTCTAGCTCAGTGGGACGGGTGGGTCTTCTGGGCTTACAAAACGGAGATGGGGTGAAATGAGGTTGTGGAATCTTTGCTACAGGTGGCTTTTCACGTGATGATATTCGACCAGCTACACGCTGTGGTAGTGATGGAAAATCATCAGGTGAAAATGGCGCCATAGGGGATGATGGGGATTCGGGTAGTGGCATCAAGGATGGGTCTACTGGCGAAATGACACTAACAACGGGTTCAGAGCGTTTTCTGCGTGATGATCTTCCACCAGCTACGCGCTGTGGTAGAGGTGCAAGATCATCACGCGGAAACGGTGACATAGGGGGTGGTGGTGGCGATTCAGGGAGAGGGATCAAGAGCGGGTTAACAGGCGAATAATTACAAGGGGACGGTCTGTCATTTAGACGTTTAAGGGGTGGTGAAACCTCAGTGGGCGATCTTACTCTCTTCCTAGCCTGGGAGGGTGGAGCCACACATGTCTGTTCGACTGTTGGTTTACGTTTCGGCGTAACATTTTTTGTGCCAACACTCGAACGGAAATGTGGGTCAATAGGCCTAATGAAATCATAAAATGCTGCAATAGCGCTTCCACTGAGCTTTCTACCATGGTTGTTCTTGGCCCAGCGGATGGCAATGGACTTAGCCAGGCCGAGGTCAAGGTTGGGATGGTCATGGGCGGAGAGGATCTGGGACCTTAAACACCCTAGCTGACAGTTATAATGACCAATCAGCGTTCTCACCATTGACTTTGCCCACTCAGAGTTCACCGACCAAATGTCAAAGAGGATATCATCATTTGGCATGGCCAGCTTCAGGAACTTACTTAGATCCCTTACCTTCTGGCCTAAGCCATTAGGCAAAGTATCCAACCTGAGGTGGTTGTTCAAAATACTAATATGGTGAAAACACTGGATCACCATATAGTACACCTTGACTAGGCGGGCTTGGGCAGACGGGTGGTGATGCGATTCACATCCCGCACCATCCCCTCGTCTACCTTTGCCCGGTCTGGCCATAGTGTACTTCTTAGTCAGGAAAATCCCAGTCAATCAATCAATCTTAATTAATCTTAATTAATCTTAATCAATCTCGATTAATCTCGATTAATCTCAATCAGTCTTAATCAATCTTAATTAATCTTAATCAATCTCAATCAATTTCAATCAATTTCAATCAATTTCAATCAATTTTACTCAATCTGTCGCTCCCTCAATCTGTCACTCACACACTCAAACAACCAATCAATCTATCTATCTATCAATCAATCAGAAACACTAATAATCGATAAACCCGTTAATCACGCAATCATTCAATCATTCAATCATTCAATCATTCAATCATTCAATCATTCAATCAATTAATCAACCAACCTGACAAACAAGCAACTAATCACAATCAATCAATCAATCACGTATTCACGCAATCAGGTCAGACACCATCAACTAATCACTTAATCAGTAGGATACACTCAGACAGTCAATCAGATAACAATGTAAACAGGCCCACACTACAAATCTTGACAGATGGGCTGTCTTTATATTTCCTAATTCAAGAGGGGTTAACTTACAGAGCTGAAATGGAAGGAATATGGTTAGTAGCAATGATTAATGACATGTTAATATTTAATACCTAGGAACATCAATACAGGAATAACAATATAAATATTAAACTTACTCACAGCAATACAGGAATACAGTACCATCCAGAAATACACAGAAATACACAGGAATACACAGTAATGAAATTTTTCACATCGTCAGAGGGCTGGACGCGTTTCGTGTTTACACACTTCTTCAGCAGCCTATTAGACAAATCCACCAGTCCAACAGTTTGCCCTACTATTTATTGGGCAAGTGAATTTTTTTGAGACTTAATCACTTTCTTTAAAGTTACTAAGTTGTTTGCTTTGAGGTACACGCCGCCAATAAGGTGTTATAATTCATTGTACTAATGTATTGTTGACTACACATGTGTGTGGACATCTCATCAATTTCAGCTTTTAGATTGATATTCGGATCATGATTGTTCAGAATGGCTAAAAATTCATTAAATGCTTCTTTAGTATGTTGCCAGATCATGAAAATGTCATCCAGGTACCTGCGGTAAATGAGTGGCTGATTTGGACACCTTTTGAGTGCTTCCTTTTCCCACTCAGCCATGTAAAGGTTAGCAAAACCGGGGCTGAAACGCTTACCCATTGCGCTGCCACAATTTGTTGGAAAATTTCACCAGCAAATTCAAAGTCATTGCCTTTCAGACTCAGCTCCAATAGAGCTATTACTTCTCTGTCAGGCCTGCTGGTGTCGGGGAAGTCGGCAAAAGCTCTACGAATTGAATTAAGACCCTTTTCGATATCAATGTTTGTGTACATAGCATCGACGTCCATCGTAATTAAGAATGAATTTGGAGGGACCGAGATCTTAGAGACCTGGGCTAGAAAGTCTTCAGTGTTTTTCAGATAGCTAAAATGTCTATTTGCAATTGGCTGAAGATGGTAGTCGATAAATTCACTAATCCTATATGATTCCGAACCACAATCTGAAATAATGGGTCGCCCTGGTGGAGTCATTGGGTCGGTCCACGAGTCAATAGACTTATGGATTTTAGGAAGAAGATAAAATGTACGTGGTTTCGAATCATCTTTTGCAAAGAGATATTTAAATTGCTTTTCAGTTATCTTCTTGTTATCAACCATTTTTTGGAGAATTTCGTTAAATTTGCTCCAGTTATTTTGCCAAAGTGGTTCCTTTAGCTTTTGGTAATGTTTCGGATTACTAAGCTGTCTATGTGCTTCTTTGATATAGTTATTTTTATCCATTATTACAGTAGCTGATCCTTTATCCGCAGGTTTAATAACAATTTCATTATTTTTAGATAACCCTTGTAGGGCCTGGCGCTGCTCATAAGATAAATTTTGCTGATCATTTGGAAATGTTGTATTTTTAATACGCTCTGAGTACAGGTTTATACTTTTACCGATTGCTGGGTCAACCGGTTTCAAATTTGGTGCCCAGCCTGTTTTCTCAATGAATGGTGGAATGTTGCTATTCGAGTTTCGAAAAAAATCTGCCAATTTGATGCGGTGACCAAATTCAGCAGTTTCAATAAGGCCATTTTCTAAATCTGCATCCAAACCAATTTTGGGTTTCGGAGTTGGTACAAAGGTTAAACCAAAATTAAGCAGCGATTTTTCGCTTTCGCTTAACTGAGAGCCAGCTAGGTTGACAATATTACTGCCTAGTCCAATTTCTGGGTGGCAACTACCTTGACCCGAATCTAGTTTAAATTAAGGACATTTAGCCAATTGCTATAGATAGTGTTAGCAGTCCCCATAGTCCAATGTATATTGTCACGACACACACTGAAATCTGCGATTGGCAGGCGTGGTATGACAGTAACCTTGGACCTAGGGGAGTCTGCAATTCGATTAATTGCCTCAAGAATTTCCTTCTGGTTGGGGGTCAATGTAGCTGAAAAGTTTAATTGGCTGAAATAAATCATAGTTTTAGGGAATTTCTTCCTTATCATGCTGAACATCAATCTCAGTCGAGTCTCAGTGTCTGAGAGTGGACTGTTCCGGTCATTGATACCTATATTAAGGATCAGTTTCTCAGGATGGACTGACCCTGTGTATCTATTAATGACAGTTCTTATGTCATTAATAGATGCGCCAGGGAAGCAGGCCACCTGTATGTCCGGATGCGGGTCTACGTTGATTCGGCTGAGATTTGATGCTCCCACAATCAAGATTTTTTTTACACATAGTGGGAAGCTGCCAATTGGGTCTATTTACAGACTCGTTCCGGAATTTCCAAAAGGTGTTCTTCTCTAGCTCAGTGGGACGGGTGGGTCTTCTGGGCTTACAAAACGGAGATGGGGTGAAATGAGGTTGTGGAATCTTTGCTACAGGTGGCTTTTCACGTGATGATATTCGACCAGCTACACGCTGTGGTAGTGATGGAAAATCATCAGGTGAAAATGGCGCCATAGGGGATGATGGGGATTCGGGTAGTGGCATCAAGGATGGGTCTACTGGCGAAATGACACTAACAACGGGTTCAGAGCGTTTTCTGCGTGATGATCTTCCACCAGCTACGCGCTGTGGTAGAGGTGCAAGATCATCACGCGGAAACGGTGACATAGGGGGTGGTGGTGGCGATTCAGGGAGAGGGATCAAGAGCGGGTTAACAGGCGAATAATTACAAGGGGACGGTCTGTCATTTAGACGTTTAAGGGGTGGTGAAACCTCAGTGGGCGATCTTACTCTCTTCCTAGCCTGGGAGGGTGGAGCCACACATGTCTGTTCGACTGTTGGTTTACGTTTCGGCGTAACATTTTTTGTGCCAACAGTCGAACGGAAATGTGGGTCAATAGGCCTAATGAAATCATAAAATGCTGCAATAGCGCTTCCACTGAGCTTTCTACCATGGTTGTTCTTGGCCCAGCGGATGGCAATGGACTTAGCCAGGCCGAGGTCAAGGTTGGGATGGTCATGGGCGGAGAGGATCTGGGACCTTAAACACCCTAGCTGACAGTTATAATGACCAATCAGCGTTCTCACCATTGACTTTGCTCACTCAGAGTTCACCGACCAAATGTCAAAGAGGATATCATCATTTGGCATGGCCAGCTTCAGGAACTTACTTAGATCCCTTACCTTCTGGCCTAAGCCATTAGGCAAAGTATCCAACCTGAGGTGGTTGTTCAAAATACTAATATGGTGAAAACACTGGATCACCATATAGTACACCTTGACTAGGCGGGCTTGGGCAGACGGGTGGTGATGCGATTCACATCCCGCACCATCCCCTCGTCTACCTTTGCCCGGTCTGGCCATAGTGTACTTCTTAGTCAGGAAAATCCCAGTCAATCAATCAATCTTAATTAATCTTAATTAATCTTAATCAATCTCGATTAATCTCGATTAATCTCGATTAATCTCGATTAATCTCGATTAATCTCAATCAGTCTTAATCAATCTTAATTAATCTTAATCAATCTCAATCAATTTCAATCAATTTCAATCAATTTCAATCAATTTTACTCAATCTGTCGCTCCCTCAATCTGTCACTCACACACTCAAACAACCAATCAATCTATCTATCTATCAATCAATCAGAAACACTAATAATCGATAAACCCGTTAATCACGCAATCATTCAATCATTCAATCATTCAATCATTCAATCAATTAATCAACCAACCTGACAAACAAGCAACTAATCACAATCAATCAATCAATCACGTATTCACGCAATCAGGTCAGACACCATCAACTAATCACTTAATCAGTAGGATACACTCAGACAGTCAATCAGATAACAATGTAAACAGGCCCACACTACAAATCTTGACAGATGGGCTGTCTTTATATTTCCTAATTCAAGAGGGGTTAACTTACAGAGCTGAAATGGAAGGAATATGGTTAGTAGCAATGATTAATGACATGTTAATATTTAATACCTAGGAACAATCAATACAGGAATAACAATATAAATATTAAACTTACTCACAGCAATACAGGAATACAGTACCATCCAGAAATACACAGAAATACACAGGAATACACAGTAATGAAATTTTTCACATCGTCAGAGGGCTGGACGCGTTTCGTGTTTACACACTTCTTCAGCAGCCTATTAGACAAATCCACCAGTCCAACAGTTTGCGCTACTATTTATTGGGCAAGTGAATTTTTTTGAGACTTAATCACTTTCTTTAAAGTTACTAAGTTGTTTGCTTTGAGGTACACGCCGCCAATAAGGTGTTATAATTCATTGTACTAATGTATTGTTGACTAATTGAGCTCTGGATAAATAAGTTGGTTTCAATTTGGAAAGGTGTTAAAGATTGAGCTACTTTCAATGGCTTAGCGGCGGACTGCTCACTGGTTTAAAGAGAACTAATAATCTGACTTTGATGTGAACAGTGAGATCATTTGAAAGGTGCTTAAGTGACCTTTTCAAAGTATAATAAATAATTTGGAATGCAAAGGAAACATTTCAAGGAAATACGTGACTGATGGCCTTGTTTGAAAATCTTTGATCTGAATGAGTAATTTTGATTAAAACCTTTGCTTTGTAATATAGTTACTCAAATGTCAGTAGTTTCCATAGGTATTGGTTTCAAAGATTATCATTCTGTTGAGAAATAAAGTCATTTTCTGTGAGTAATTTTCTTCCTAAAACTGATAAATGAACATACAAATCGCATGATTGAATGATACAAGGATAGAAGGAAAGAAGGATGGACATAGCTACCCAATCACCCAACCAACCAACCAGCCACCCGCCCACCCAACCAACCACCCAACCAACCAACCACCCAATCAACCACCCAACCATCCAACCACCCAACCATCTACCCACCCAACAAATCACGCAACCAACCACCCAAACAAGTACCCAACCATCCAATCCACCACCCAATCAACCAACCAACCCACAATGATGGAAGAATGGAGGGAAAGATGGAAGGACGGGTATGGGGGGGAAATATTGGAGGAATGAAAGCTTGAAGGAAGGATGGGATGATGGAAGGAAGGAAAGATGAAAGGGATGAAGGCCGGAAGAAAGGGATGAAGAGGGAGGAATGAATGAATGAAGGGATGGAGAGGGAGGGAGGAAGGAAGGAGGAATTAGGGCAGAAGGAGGAAGTAGGGTGGTTGGAAAAGAGGAAAGGAACGAATGAACGAACGAACGAATAAACAAACGAATAAACGAATACACAAACGAACGATGGAAGGAAGGGAGGGAGGAAGGAAGGAAGGAAGGAAGGAAGGAACAAACGAACGAACGAACGAACGAATGAACGAACGAACGAACGCACGAACGAACGAACGAACGAACGAACGAACGAACGAACGAACGAACGAACTGAGGTGGACGGAAAGCAGAAAGGAAGGCTGAAAGGAATGAAGGAATAAGGGAAAGAGTGAATGAATGAAGGGACGAGGGACAGAATAATGGATAGAGGGAAGGCAGGATAGAGGGAGGGAGGATGGACTGAACGACAGTTTTCTTGCTCAAACAATCATGCAATTCAAAAAGTGATAATAGGTTCAATTTAACCCTTCATGAGATTTCTATATACCTTTTACTAGGTGGATCTAATGAAGGACTGATAGATTGCCTGACGATGTGGACGAATGTTATATACAAGTGGATTTATAAAGTAATAAAATAACGAAACTGGCACTGGCAAGTATGTATATGATATTGTCAAACGCACGGGCTCAGAATTTTCAAAATTGAAAAAATTCTTGTTTATTTTATTCCTTGAGATTGTCATTTTGTTTTAGAGACGCTATATGGCCTAATTATCACACAATGATAAATCACTGAGTGGTATTTTTGAAAACCTATTTCAGTTTTGCTTTTACTAAGATGTCACGGAGATTCGAATTTTTCTTAAATGCAATTACTGGGCGCTTGTTGAAAGGTTGTCTGAGATTGTCCTGTAAGTTGTGATATTCATCTTTTAGGATTTTGGCAATTTCAACACTTTTCCGATTGTATGTGAGAGTAAATGGGATAATCTCTCTTTGATCTAAGAGGCCTGGGTCAGAATTTATGCCCCTAGGCCATTGTGTTTCTAATTGTTTAATCCAGAATGATTCTCTTAGTTTTCTTTGTTTATCAGTTTCCTCTGTTGTGTCTGAAAGAGGTAGCTGTTCGATAGGCATAATTTCAAAGTCACGAGGGACTGAATGATCAGGAAGATTAAAATGTTCAGCCACATGTGTGTCTTCCTCTAGTCTAATATCTGAGAGGTGTCTAGTTGCACGCCATCTTAGTGGATTTTTGGTTTCGCCGACATACTGCTTTTGACACAATTTGCATGAAATTAAATAAATGACATTTTTAGAATCACAATCTAAAATTGACTGAATTTGAAATTTGCTTTTGTTTTGAAAGCTTGTGAATGTACTCTGGGAAGGAAGAAAACCATCCAATTTACACCTTTTCTTTTCGCATTTCCGAGATCCTCCTTCACCTACAATCGGACGATTATGACAAATTTTGGTAGGCCGAGAATTTCTGGCATTATCCGGAATGAGTTCCAAATTACGCAAAGTTTCAGACTTTATTTTACGTAGGAACCGAGAAGAGTATCCTCTCGGTCTGAGAGCTTTGAATAAGGTCGAACATGATGATTCAAAGTTTTTCCTATCACTCGAATTTCTATGAAAGCGGATTATTTGTGATTTTACAAGTCCCTTGAAAGTATGTGGTGGATGGAATGATTTCTTGTGCAGTAGTTGATGGGAGTCGGTTGGCTTAAAATAAACTTTGTAGTCTAAGTAACCAGTTGTTTCATACTTTATACCTTTGTATAAGGTTACATCCAGGAAATCTACGGACATCTCATCAATTTCAGCTTTTAGTTTGATATTCGGATCATGATTGTTCAGAATGGCTAAAAATTCATTAAATGCTTCTTTAGTATGTTGCCAGATCATGAAAATGTCATCCAGGTACCTGCGGTAAATGAGTGGCTGATTTGGACACCATTTGAGTGCTTCCTTTTCCCACTCAGCCATGTAAAGGTTAGCAAAACCTGGGCTGAAACGCTTACCCATTGCGTAGCCACAAATTTGTTGGAAAATTTCACCAGCAAATTCAACGTCAATGCCTTTCAGACTCAGCTCCAATAGAGCTATTACTTCTCTGCCAGGCCTGTTGGTGTCGGGGTAGTCGGCAAAAGCTCTACGAATTGAATTAAGACCCTTTTCGATATCAATGCTTGTGTACATAGCATCGACGTCCATCGTAATTAAGAATGAATTTGGAGGGACCGAGATCTTAGAGACCTGGGCTAGAAAGTCTTCAGTGTTTTTCAGATAGCTAAAATGTCTATTTGCAATTGGCTGAAGATGGTAGTCGATAAATTCACTAATCCTATATGATTCCGAACCACAATCTGAAATAATGGGTCGCCCTGGTGGAGTCATTGGGTCGGTCCACGAGTCAATAGACTTATGGATTTTAGGAAGAAGATAAAATGTACGTGGTTTCGAATCATCTTTTGCAAAGAGATATTTAAATTGCTTTTCAGTTATCTTCTTGTTATCAACCATTTTTTGGAGAATTTCGTTAAATTTGCTACAGTTATTTTGCCAAAGTGGTTCCTTTAGCTTTTGGTAATGTTTCGGATTACTAAGCTGTCTATGTGCTTCTTTGATATAGTTATTTTTAACCATTATTACAGTAGCTGATCCTTTATCCGCAGGTTTAATAACAATTTCATTATTTTTAGATAACCCTTGTAGGGCCTGGCGCTGCTCATAAGATAAATTTTGCTGATCATTTGGAAATGTTGTATTTTTAATACGCGCTGAGAACAGGTTTATACTTTTACCGATTGCTGGGTCAACCAGTTTCAAATTTGGTGCCCAGCCTGTTTTCTCAATGAATGGTGGAATGTTGCCATTCGAGTTTCGAAAAAAATCTGCCAATTTGATGCGGTGACCAAATTCAGCAGTTTCAATAAGGCCATTTTCTAAATCTGCATCCAAACCAATTTTGGGTTTCGGAGTTGGTACAAAGGTTAAACCAAAATTAAGCAGCGATTTTTCGCTTTCGCTTAACTGAGAGCCAGCTAGGTTGACAATATTACTGCCTAGTCCAATTTCTGGGTGGCAACTACCTTGACCCGAATCTAGTTTAAATTAAGGACATTTAGCCAATTGCTATAGATAGTGTTAGCAGTCCCCTCAGTCCAATGTATATTGTCACGACACACACTGAAATCTGCGATTGGCAGGCGTGGTATGACAGTAACCTTGGACCTAGGGGACTCTGCAATTCGATTAATTGCCTCAAGAATTTCCTTCTGGTTGGGGGTCAAGGTAGCTGAAAAGTTTAATTGGCTGAAATAAATCATAGTTTTAGGGAATTTCGTCCTTATCATGCTGAACATCAATCTCAGTCGAGTCTCAGTGTCTGAGAGTGGACTGTTCCGGTCATTGATACCTATATTAAGGATCAGTTTCTCAGGATGGACTGACCCTGTGTATCTATTAATGACAGTTCTTATGTCATTAATAGATGCGCCAGGGAAGCAGGCCACCTGTATGTCCGGATGCGGGTCTACGTTGATTCGGCTGAGATTTGATGCTCCCACAATCAAGATTTTTTTACACATAGTGGGAAGCTGCCAATTGGGTCTATTTACAGACTCGTTCCGGAATTTCCAAAAGGTGTTCTTCTCTAGCTCAGTGGGATGGGTGGGTCTTCTGGGCTTACAAAACGGAGATGGGGTGAAATGAGGTTGTGGTATCTTTTCTACAGGTGGCTTTTCACGTGATGATTTTCGACCAGCTACACGCTGTGGTAGTGATGGAAAATCATCAGGTGAAAATGGCGCAATAGGGGATGATGGGGGATTCGGGTAGTGGAATCAAGGATGGGTCTACTGGCGAAATGACACTAACAACGGGTTCAGAGCGTTTTCTGCGTGATGATCTTCCACCAGCTACGCGCTGTGGTAGAGGTGCAAGATCATCACGCGGAAACGGTGACATAGGGGGTGGTGGTGGCGATTCAGGGAGAGGGATCAAGAGCGGGTTAACAGGCGAATAATTACAAGGGGACGGTCTGTCATTTAGACGTTTAAGGGGTGGTGAAACCTCAGTGGGCGATCTTACTCTCTTCCTAGCCTGGGAGGGTGGAGCCACACATGTCTGTTCGACTGTTGGTTTACGTTTCGGCGTAACATTTTTTGTGCCAACAGTCGAACGGAAATGTGGGTCAATAGGCCTAATGAAATCATAAAATGCTGCAATAGCGCTTCCACTGAGCTTTCTACCATGGTTGTTCTTGGCCCAGCGGATGGCAATGGACTTAGCCAGGCCGAGGTCAAGGTTGGGATGGTCTTGGGCGGAGAGGATCTGGGACCTTAAACACCCTAGCTGACAGTTATAATGACCAATCAGCGTTCTCACCATTGACTTTGCCCACTCAGAGTTCACCGACCAAATGTCAAAGAGGATATCATCATTTGGCATGGCCGGCTTCAGGAACTTACTTAGATCCCTTACCTTCTGGCCTAAGCCATTAGGCAAAGTATCCAACCTGAGGTGGTTGTTCAAAATACTAATATGGTGAAAACACTGGATCACCATATAGTACACCTTGACTAGGCGGGCTTGG
>JAVVLW010000154.1:0-21000 GCA_034401795.1 Chaetoderma sp. LZ-2023a | reverse complement strand
CAGCTGGTAAAAGGACATCTGTATCTGTACGAATACTAGGCAAAATCCTAATGGATATCACGCCTAGGTGCGGGCGTCGTAAAGATAGCTAGGTTTCACAGTCCACAAGATTAAAATTGTCCATTGATCTATTTAAAAACTGTATGTACACTATTTAGGTCTCGTTCGGTCTTAGAATGTCGTCTCATGGATGTAGGTCTTAAATATCTCTACATCCATATAAACTACTAGCATAAATCTGCTCATCCCAGAAGATTGACCATAACAAAGTATAAGAATTGGTGGCCACAAATTTCAAGATATGTGGCAGCTAATAAATACTTAGTTCAGATTTGCAAATAAATGTTATGTATCTGCCGGTGTGTGAGAAAATTAAAGATAATTCTACAGCTTTTGCTTGCATGATGGCAAACTAGATTTGAATATCTTGCATTGTCTGGTATTAACTATTTGGGACACCAGGAACCAGGTACTTAAAACAATTGCAAAATAATAAATGGATCAACAAATGAACATTTGCTGTAGTGTGTCGGTGTCTCGGTGATGTAAGATCCCCACAAAATGTTTGCGTCAATCCATTTTTATAGATTACAACTTTTGTGTTGTGAATTCAGGCCCCTTGGCTATTAGACCACAGATGCACTTAACCTTACCTTTTGACTCACAATTGTCTGTTAGTCGCTCTGTAAAACATTTTGACGTTACTGACAAAGCAACCTATGTCACAGATATAGCATGTCACACTTGTTTATTGATAAGACAAAAGGTCTTTTGCAATGGTGTAATGTTTACCAAATACATTTATTGGATTAAATATGGTGTTGAACTTAAAAACTGGCAAAAAAAATTAACATCATTTAATTTGATTTAAATCAATGATTTACAAAAAAAATCAAGTGATTTAAATCGCGATTTAACCCCTCAAGTTGATTTAAATCAGCCAAACCTGATCCTTAAAGAGATGCCAATTTTCTTCAACACTGTAGTTTGATGCCATACAGGCTATATCTTGATTCTAACCCCTCTCATAGGTTTACTATGGGATTTCGGTTTGCCACGAAATCTGCTTACATTATAAATAAAATTATCTATAATGTGATCAATGTCTACAGCATTTTAATAAGTAAGGCAATACTTCTATGATGCTTTTTTCGCCATACGAAGAAAGCGACAAAATTAAATTACACAAATAAACATGAGTTACCACTTTTCATGAGGGGTAAGAATAAGGATATAGCCGGGATACGGTTGAAGTATCTAACCCCTCCCATTGGTTTACTATCATACTATGGGCTTTCAGTTTTCCACGAAATCTGGTTAAAACACTATAATTAAAATTATCTATAATGTTTTCAATGTCTACAACATTTTTATAAGTAAGGCAATACGTCTATGATGCTTTTTTCGCCATACGAAGAAAGCAGTAAAATTAAACAAGCATTCTTTAAGTATTGCTTTGCAATACATGTCCTCTACCTGGTGATATAAATCGTTAGAGATTGACAGTCAAAAACTCCACTAAAAATTGACAGAAGCAGCTGAAACTCGAACTTGATCTGTAACTTCTCATAACATAGCAATAAACCAAGTTTCAGTTATATATGGTGAAGGACAAGGAAAAAGTCTTGAAAGCTGATATGTTTGTATTTCAGGGGACATAACTCCATCAAAAAATGACGCAAACACCTGAAACTCGAACTTGGTCTGTAATTTCTCATAATAAAGTAATGTACCACTTCTCAATTGAATATCTTGAAAGACTGCGAGAAAAAGGGCGGAAAACTAATAATTTTCGTATTTCATAGGTTGAAAGGGGGCATAACTCCATCAAAAATCTATGCATACGCCTGAAACTCGAACTTGGTCTGTAACTTCTCATAACAAAGCAATGTAGCAATTCTCAATATAATATCTTGAGACTGCGAAAAAGGTGCGCAAAACCAATATTTTTTGTATTGCATAAGTCTCTTATACGCCATGAAAAATTGACGAAAATGTCTGAATCTCGAACTTGCTCTGTAACCCCTTATACTAAAGCGATGTACCAATTTTTCCTTAGATATCTTGAAGGAGTGCGAACAAAAGTGTGGAAAGCTGATATTTTTCATATTTCCTGAGTTGAAAGGGGCATATAACTTCATCAAAAATTGACGCATACGCCTGAAACTCGACCTTGGTCTGTAACTTCTCATAACAAAGCAATGTAGCAATTCTCAGTATAAAATCTTGAAAGACTGCGAAAAAAAGTGTGGAAAACTAATATTTTTCGCATTGCATAAGTCGAAAGGGGGCATAAAATTGACGCATATGCCTGAAACTCGAAATTAGTCTGTAACGTCTCATAACAAAACAATATACCAATTCTCAGTTGAATACCTTGAAGGACCACGAAAAAGTGCGGAAAACCAATGGTGACAGACGGAGTGCAACCCTATAGTTCCCGCACCCCCCCCCCCCCCAACCCCCCCCCCCCCCCCCCGTTTTACCGGTAGGGACTAATAACAGAAATAAACGCAAGTTAGCACCTTTCGTGAGAGGTAAGAATAAGGATATAGACCTTTATTGATAGCTTGATAGCTTGCCATGATATAAATATGTCATGTTATGTTATGATGATGATGATGATATATGGAAAAAAATCACGAAAACAAATGACAAGTTCTCACCTTCAACGCTCTCTCGTAATCTTCAGCCACAAACGCTTCATTAGCTTTACTGAAAATGCAAAAATTATAAATTAGTTTACACATTTGATTTAGAATGTATGTTCTTTAGTAGAAATAAACTCATCCAAATATTTAGGAAAATACATACGAAAATAATACAACGGCCATGGTCCTTTCGGAGTTGCTATATTATCTGCCTTATTTTGTGTAGGTACAGTTTATTTTCCGATTCCAAATTTAGAATTCCCGGTTCCTGCGATATAAGTTATATAACGACTCCCAGTACCCGGTTCCCAATTTCACGCACGCACGCACGCACGCACGCACGCACAAGGTTAATTTCTGGTACGGGTCCTGTAAGGTCCTCTTCACCAGACTCCAGTTCTTCATCGTCTGTTCCCTTTCTTATATCGCTTCCGCTTTCGATTGACGCTTTGAAGTCATCATACATGATGTCTTGTGTTCTCCAATATTTGTCTAGTCAGTTCTTAAAAACATTCACAGATGGCGCAGAGACTATTTCTTCTGGGAGATTACTCCACAGTTTCACTACCTTAATGTGAAGTAGTTCTGCCTTTTAGTCAGTCTGCTCAATTGTAGGTATATCTTTTTAGAGTTTCCGCTTTCACTACATCTTGTTGTCATATCACTCCACATCTTGATTACATCACGTAACTAGTGGGGTACCTCAGGGTAGCATACTTGGTCCTGTATTGTTTCTAATTTTCATAAATGACTTACCAAACGTAGTCAAATGTACTTGCAAAATGTTCGCAGATGATACAAAACTACTAGGAAATCCACTAACCACAAATATGCAAACCGATTTAAACAATGTCTGTGAGTGGTCCCAAACCTGGTAACTTATATTTAATCATAACAAAACAAAGGTTATCCATTTTGGCACTAATAATCCAAAAACATAGTAATGCATGGTTGACACTGACAGGCGACTAACTATTTCTCAGTCAGTTGTCAAAAGGAATCTATATAGACAACAAACTTTCTTTTGATTCACACATTAACAAAATCGTATCAAAAGCAAACAGTACATTAGCCGTTATTAAGCGAAACTTTTCCCACATGGATCAAAACAACTTCATCTTACTTTATAAGTCTTTGGTCAGGCCCATTCTAGAATATTGCAACCCAGTTTGGTCACCTCACTTATTGAGGCAATCAAGAACAATAGAAAGTGTTCAGCGTAGAGCAACACAACTTATCCCTACCCTCAAACACCTAAGCTACAGAGACAGATTAAGCTCACTTAGCCTCATGTCAATGAAATATAGAAAATTCAGGGGGGATCTGATTGAATGATACAAAATTATACATGGGATGTACAACACAGACGCAGATCAATTCTTCACTAATAATCATATGGCACACATGACAACGCGTGGTCACAAACTCAAGATTCAAACCAATTTTTGTCGCAACAATACTAGAAAACATTTCTTCTCACAATGCGTAAACTCACATTGGAACTCGCTACCTGAAAACATTGTGCTAGCCCAAAATATAGATATTTTCAAAACCAGACTAGACAAACATTTCAATGAGATAACTTATTACTATGACTAATTAAACTTAATAAACTCAAAAACTCAAACTTGGGACTCACAAGCTGCTTCATGCTTAAATCTGTCACTATGATGATTGATTGATTGATTGATGATTGATGAAGTCATTAGCTTCTGTATTATATATCCCATTTATAATTTTGTAGAGCTCTATCATGTCTTCCCTCTTCCTCTTGTAAGCTAATGTGGGTAGTTTCAGCTTCCTAAGTCTCTCCGGATAAGTTAGATTCCTGAATCCAGATATCTGTTTCATTGCCCTCTGTTGTACCCCCTCGATCATTTCAATAAGCTTCATCTTACACAGTGCCCACACAGAACTCGCGTAGTCTAGGTGCGTTCTTACTAGGCTCTTATACAAAATGTGAAGATCTCTTGATCCATATGCTGAAATGTTCTTCCAATTAGGGCGAACATGGAGTTAGCTTTCTTCACCTTGTCACTAATGTGGTTTTCAAAGGTCAGATCTTCATCTATGGTTACTCCAACGTCTTTTTCGGTTTCCACGTTTTGGAGCTGTCTTCCATGTAGTGTGTATTTCATCTCCGTTACGTGTGTTGTCTTCTCAATTTGCACATGCTTACACTTGTCTGGAAGAAATTTTAGCAGCTATGTATTGCTCCAGTTTGCCATTTTATCCAGATCTCTTTGCAGGATGTCGTGGTCCTCTTCTCGGGTAATTGCCCTGAAGATCTTTGTGTCATCTGCAAATAAATATATATCCGAGTCCACAATACTTGGGAGGTCATTTATGAATATTACAAAAAGTACTGGGCCTGAGGAATTCCTGATGTAACCTCCGTCCATCCTGAGCATTCTCCATTTACTGCAACGTGTTATGTCTGATTCTCTAGAAAGTTTGCTATCCAATCTACTACAGTGTCTTTTATGCCATATGCTTCCATTAGACGTCTATGGGGAACCGTATCAAAGGCCTTCTGGTAGTCCATGTAGATGCAGTCTGTACAATGGCCTTGGTCCAGTGTGTCTGTCCACTTGTCGAGGACTGCCAGTAGCTGTAGCATTATTAACCTGCCCGAGGTAAATCCATACTGTTTTGTTGAGAAGAATTGATTCCTTTTCATGTGCTCAATAATGTGTTGTCTAATTAGCTTTTCCATGACTTTGCAGACCACAGATGTCAAGCTCACTGCTCTGTAATTCCCTGCTTGATGTCTATCTCCTTTCTTAAAAATTGCTGTAATACTGGCTTTTTCCAGTCGCCTGGTACTTTTCATAGCCGAAGTGATTGGTTAAACAGTATAGTCAATGGTAGTGCTATGGCTTGTGCAGTTTCCTTCAGGAATCTAGGGTGGAGTTCATCTAACCCTGGTGCCTTGTCTATCTTCAAGTTTTCCAGCATTTTCTTGGTTTCCTCCACCAATATTTCTATGTCCGGCATTTCATACTGCACTGCCTTGCTAGGCAGAGTTGGCGTTTCATCTGCTGGTTCGTTTACGAACACACCGCTAAAAAATGCCACTAATATCTCTGCTTTATCTTTATTGTTTTCCACCTTCTCTGAGTTGGTGTCTGTTGGATCTGTGTACAAATTAGTAAAATTATATTTCGCCTGGTTCCCAGTCCATGCAAAACTCACACGAACTCACATGGATCCTCTTCTGACAGCAGGCATCAACTCGCCTCTGACGTCAGTTCTGGGCTGCATACACTGGGATGATTCAGTTGCTGGTTATCTTCATATTCGTAGTTCATTAGTGAATCTTTAAAGTAGGTAGTGTTATGAAAGATTGGTTCAGATTCGAAACTGAATAGCAGTGGATGCTTACCCCATAGTTTGTCTATTCTAGATTTAAAAGAGTTGATAGATGGTGCATTGATAATGTATTCTGGTAGTTTGCTCCATTGGTCTGTGCATCGTGAAGGGAAAGAGAACTTTCTGATATTTAGCTTAGATCTAGTTTTCTTAATTTTTAGACTATGCCCTCTTGTAATACAGTTATTGTCACAAAGCTGTATACCGTTTGATGGTGGTTGGTCATATTTGTTGTGAAGGATTTTGTTTATTTCAATCATATCTCCACGTAGTATTCTAAATGTGAGTGTTGGTAAGTTAAGTTCTTTGAGTCTCATGATAAGGTAGGTTACACATACCTGGAATAAGTTTAGTGGCATGCCTTTGGAGATTTTCTATCGCATTTACATGTTTTTTTAGGAAGGGGCCCGAAACTACATTGGAATATTCGATGTGAGGCCTGACAAGAGATGTAAATTGGTGTTTGAAATTGTCTTTATCTAAATAATTAAATGTATGTCTAATTATGTTTATTTTTTCGTTTATATATTGATCAAAACTTAATTTTTCTTCAATTATGACACCAATGTTTCAGTGGATGAATACGCTAAAGTATGGTAGGTAGAGTCCATTGTGTAGACATGGGGAGTTGTAGCTTTTGAAGAAATCCTCATGCTTTTACATTTGTCAGGATGGAGCTTTAGTAATGGATTTTCTGTCCAAAGGCAAATCGAGTCTATATCTTGCTGCAGTGAATCACAGTCAGCTAGTTTAAGGATTGATCTGAATAATTTTGAATCGTCTGCAAACAAGAAATATGCCTGACCCACAAGTAATTGCTTCAGGCAGGTCATTTATGTACACTATAAAGAGGAGTGGGCCAAGGACTGAGCCTTGCGGTATGCCACTGGTTACATTTAAGAGTTTAGAGAGTATGTTCCATTCATGGCCACCTGTTGTTTCCTCCCAATTAAGAATGATTGAATTCCGTTAAATAGTTTTCCATCAATGCCATAGGCAGCTGGTTTTTTAAGTAGGTGTTTGTGAGGGACTTTATTAAATGCCGTTATAAAGTCAAAGTAAATAACATTTACCACCTGACCATTATCCAGTGCCTCCAGCCATTTTTGTAATACTGTCAGTAATTGAAACACAGTAGATCGGCCACTTAGAAAACCAAACTGGTTGTTTGACAGCATGAAGTTATTAGTTAGGTGTTCCATAATTGAGTCTTTAATAATTGATTCTATCAATTTACACACTACAGAGGTGAGACTGATAGGACGATAGCTGTCAGGCTTTTTTTATCACCTTTTTTTAAAATAGTGGATATATTCGCATTATCCCAGCAATCTGGTATTCTGCCTACATTTAATGATGTATTAAAGAGAGTAGATAGCGGGTGGCTGAGGACATGACGCAGCTCATATAATAACCTGGGGTTGATTTTGTCAGGTCTAGGAGATTTTGAGGTTCTTATTTTGGAAAATTTATCAAATACAATTTCAGGTGTGATGTAAACTGACGTTATTTGATTCTGGAAGTTCCTGCTAGGGATTGTTGGAGCTTTACCATCTGCTTCGATTGTATATACAGATTGGAAATATTCAGCTAGAATATCTGAGATACTTGTGAATCTGGGACTCCGAACCTAGCTTTCATCTTGGATTGGACATAATTCCAAAATTTCTTGGGATTCTGCTTAGCACTTTTGGATATGTTCTTTTTTATGTAGTTTCAGTGCCTTTTTAATTGCCTGTTGGACCTGGTTTCCTATCCGGTAGTATTCTTCATAGGTTGTCTCACTAGTATTTACAAGGGATTTTTTCCAGAGGCGTTTTTTTATTTATCTTAGATCTTGTAATCCTATTAAGGGGAAAATGTATGTTATTTTTTTTTTAATTTTCTCACTGGGATGAGTTTCTTCTCAGCTTCCAAACACTTGTTACACATTAATTTCCACATATGATCAACGTCAACATAACCTTCTAGTTGTTTCGTCCAGTTTATGTTCACGAATGCAGCCATAGTTTCATAATTACCCCTGTCATAGCAAAATCTGGTCTCTGGATTGGCAATGATGTCTCCATCTAAGTGGATTATGCTTTCAATTATGGAGTGATCACTTTTCCAAGAGGTGCGGCATGGGGGATATCATCAACTAGGTCTGAATTATTAGTAAACAATAGATCTAAAATTGAAGGTTTGTTGGATCCACACCCTTTGGCGGGCTTCGTTATTTTTTGTTCCAAGAAGCAGTCGCATACTACTTCAATAAAATCATGTGTAAATTCTGGATTCAGATTTGTACCATGACTACTGTATGTGTATAATGACCAATTGATGTGTGGCTTGTTAAAATCATCTAACAGGGCTGTATGAATATTTTTGACATATACTTCTTGAAATAGTTTTGCTAGCTGTGCTGTTTTGGCTGTTCGAGCTTGGGCTCTTATATACCACCCCGAATCTCAACTTTTCATTCTGATCGAAGGTCACAGATGATACATTCTTTGAATGAGTTCTGAGTGGTGTTTACCAGTCTGTATAATAGGGAATTTCTTATATATAGAAGGATGCCTCTACCTTTGGTGTTGGTGACATTTACTTCGTCAATAATATAGCCTTCCAGGTTGTATTCTAATAAATTTAGTTGGGTTTTTTAATATACATTTTTGGTTTAACCTCAGTGATGGCTATAACATGAGGGGATTTATTTTCGATTAAATTTATGAGTTCACTTTTCTTTTCTGGAATGAACACATCAGCATTAGTATAGAGAACTAAGATGTTGTTTTCAAATCTGGTTTCAGTGTTGACTAACATGTCAGACATTTGTTGTTTTTGTTTGGTAGTATTATAATTTAGGAGGGTTGAGAAGATATTTACATTTATACTTGTACTGACAGACACATCTTGACAAACTGAACTAAAAAACTAAAAGAGTTAAATAATTATTTATTATATGCATAGGAAAAAAGCAGGATGTTAGTGGGAACGGGATTTACATGTGGCGACTTTTGGGTCTACCTTGGTTTGTTTTAATAGACTTTCTCATGCACATGTGTTTCTGCATGCATCTTCTTCTTCTTCAAAATAATGTGGATGACCCAATTGGTTGAGTATTTTCCCACAACAGTTAAAATGCAGTGTGCGAACAAAATACGCAGGTATCAAAGTTAAAAGAGATTTGTATTTACAGTCTAAAAACATGTGTTGTGCTGTGTTGCTTTACTCGAAACTCCACCCACACAGTGCTGATTTGAAAGGAGCTGCTGTTAAACTATTCCACACCTGAATTGCGAATGGAAAGAAGGAATGAAGTTTGATGTTTGTCCGAGTGTGTGGGATCAACAGCCTATGGTGGATTCAAGTTTGACGCCTGCTTGTTGTGATCGTGTTTCCACAAGGTTGCACATCTACTAGGCCATTCATGATTTTGTACATCATAGAGCCTTTGTTGACGTCGCTGCGTGATTTCAATGGATCGAGTGTGCGTTGTGTGACTAGAGCTGTGGCACTGCTGGCACAACTGAAGTTGCGACAAATTCTTCGAGCTGACCATTGCTAGACCATCTCCAAATCATTGATGGCACCTTGTTGGTGCATTTTCATCTATGTAATTGAAGGTTCTGTTAATTAGTCCAACTATGCTAATAGCCTTTGATACAGTTGCATTAATATAGGTATTGAAGGAAGGGTTTTCATCAATGTGCACGCCAAGATACTTTTCACTTGTGGATGGTATGATTTCAATGATTTGTGACTGGCATGTAGTGTCTGTCATATAATACTGGGTCCCAGGATTGTTTGAACCAAAGTGTATTACATGTGTTTTATCTGTATTAAAGTGTACCTGCCAAATCTGAGACCAATTACATACTATAATAATAACAAGAGACCAAACAGGCCTGTGTCTCTCACCTGGAGCACCATCAATTTTTGTCAAAAGTGTTGGTGGGTGATTTAGCAGTCTTTTAAGTGAGTTTGTGGACATTTTTGCAAGTGCAATATGGCCGCCAAACACACTACATTTTGATTGCCCTATGGCGCCCATGTTTTTTTGATGGATCAATATCCCTTGAACAAATTTTAATGGCCCAAATTTCGGCCCGATCCCTTCAGCGGTTCTGGAGGAGTCATTTTCATGAAAACCAGGTGATCAAAGCTGGTCGCCGAACCATTTGGTCAATCAAGTCCTCTTGAACAAACTTGGCTTACCTCTTGGCCTAGATGAAGCTCCCACAAGTGGTTTCGGAGAGGTTTTAAAGACATTTCCTGACATCGGCCGAAATCCAAAATGGCCACTGGGCAAATTGGCCGATCGGGTTCATTTGAACAAACTTGGATCATTATGCCCTAAGGATGCTTCCTGCCAAATATAATTGAAATCGGCCTGGTAGTTCTCAAGAAGATATTTTTAATTTCCCATTGCTTTAGCAGGGGAGCTTTTGACGAGAAAATTATTCAAGATAGCCACCAAACCGTTTATCCGACAGTTTCGAAAATTGCAAATTTGAGCTCAGAATACCCAAAAACATATATAAATCCAATATGTCCGCCAAACACGCTACATTTTGATTGGCCCACGGCGGACATGTTTTTTGACGGAGCAACTTCCAAGATGGCTGCTGAACCATTTGGTCAATCAAGTTGTCTTGAACAAACTTGGCTTACCTCTTTGCCTAGATGAGGTTTCATAACTTTTGAATCGATTCCCCAAGCCGTTTCGGAGAACACAATTTTTAAAGACATTTCTAGAAATCAGCCAAAATCAAAGATAGCCACCGGCTAAACTGGCCAATTGGCTTCGTTTGAACAAAATGAAATTTCTATGCCATAAGGATGCATCCTGCCTAATATAATTCAAATCGGCCCAGCAGTTCTCGAGAAGACATTTTAAATCCATGTTTTTTGACGGAGCAACTTCCCGTGAACAAACTTTAATGGCGCTTAGTCCCTAATCATATCTCCCAAATTTTGTCCTGATCCATTCAGCGGTTATGGAGAGGTCGTTTTCGGGAAAACTAGGTCATCCAAGATGGCTGCCAAACTATTCAGTCAATCAAGTCGTCTTAAACAAGCTTGGCTTACCTCTTTGCCCAGAGGAGGTTTCATAAGTTTTGAATCGATTCCCCAAGCCGTTTTGGAGAACAAGATTTTTAAAGACATTTCTAAAAATCAGCCGAAATCCAAGATGGCCACCGGCCAAATTGGCCGATCGGCTTCGTTTGAACAAAATGAAATCTCTATGCCATAAGGATGCTTCTTGCCAAATATTATTCAAATCGGCCTAGAAGTTCTCGGGAAGACATTTTAAATTTCCCATTGCTTTAGTATGGGAGCTTTTGGTGGGAAAATGATCCAGATACCTGCCAAAGCATTTATCCGACAATTTCGAAAATTGCAAATTTGCGATCCGAATACCCAAAAACCTCTATAAAACGAATTTCGACCTCAAAATCCATCAAATAACAAAATCCAATATGGCTGCCAAACACACTATATTTTGATTGGTCCACCGCGGCCATGTTTTTTTAGGAATAAACTTCTCTTGAACAACCTTTAAACGCCCTTAGTTGCTAATTATATATCACAAATTTCGGCCTGATCGCTTCAGAGGTTCCGTGGAAGAAGTCGTTTTTGTGAAAACTAGGTCATCCAAGATGGCCGCTGAACCATTTGGTCAATCAAGTTCGATTCCTCAAAGGCTTTGGGAGGAGAAGATTTTTAAAAACATAAAAAAAAATTAGCCGAAATCCAAGATGGTGGCCGGCCAAATTGGCCGATCAGGTTCGTTTGAACAAACTTGAATCTCTATGCCTTAAGGATGCTTCATGCCAAATATAATTGAAATCGGCGCAGCAGTTCGCGAGAAGAACATATTTTTAATTTCCCATTGCTTTAGTGTGGGAGCTTTTTTTGTGGGGGAGGGAGAGGGAGGGGGGTGGGGTCAAATGATCCAAGATGGCCGCCAAACCGTTTATCCGACAGTTTCGAAAATTGTAAATTTGATATCAGAATACCCAAAAACCTATATAAAACCAATTTCGGCCTCAAAATCCATCAAATAAAAAAATCCAATATGGCCGCCAAACATGTTATATTTTGATTGGCCCACGGCGGCCAGGTTTTTTAACGGATCAACTTCTCTTGAACAAACTTTACTGGCCCTTAGTCCCTAATCATATCTGCCAAATTTCGGCCTGATCCCTTCAGCGGTTCTGGAGAAGAAGTTATTTTTGCTAAAACTAGGTGAACCAAGATGGCTGCCAAACTATTTGACCAATTAAGTTCCCTTGAACAAATTTGGTTGAGCTCCTGCCCTAGACCATATTTCATGAGGTTTCCTTCAATCCCTCAATTGGTTTCGGAGAAGAAGACATTTCTAAAAATCAGCCAAAATCCAAGATGGCCACCGGCCTAATTGGCCGATCGGCTTCATTTGACCAAACTTGGATCCCTATGCCCTACGGATGCTTTCTGCCAAATATAATTGAAATTGACCCAGCAGTTCTTGAGAAGAAGGCGTTTGAAGGAAAAGTTGATGAATGGGCGGACGACGGACGGTCGCCACGACATAAGCTCACTTTGCCTTTCAGGCCAGGTGAGCTAATAATAATTATTGTCGATAATACTGAACACAGGCCGTACAGGCCTCTATATTCAGGTGCATGAGTGACTCTAGGTTTTGAAATGGTTACTTCATGGTGACGGTGCCTCGGAGTTAAATTTAATTTGTGCATTGTCCCAGTATTTATCCAGTCGGTTTTTAAAGCTTTGAATGGTCGGGGCATTAACGATATGGTCAGTTAGGTTATTCCATACTTTTGCTATTCTGTAATAAAATGAAAACTTGGATATATTATATTTAGCTCGCTGGATAAATAATTTTTTACTATGACCCCTGTTACTATTTCTTGAAGCAAATTTTAATGTTGGTACTGTGTCTGGATCATAGGTATTCAAAACCTTATATGTTTCAACCATGTCCCCTCTCAGACGTCTGTATGTGAGTGTGGGGAGGTTTAGAGAACACAACCTATGCTCATAACTGAGATTGCGAAATCCAGGGACAATCTTTGTTGCACGCCTCTGCACATTTTCCACAGAGTGTGTATGTTTTTAAAGGTGTGGGTTCCATACTGCATGTGCAAATTCAATGTGGGGGCGCACAAAAGCTTTATATAATAGCAAAAAGTTTTCTCTATCCAAGTATTTGTAGGTTCGTCTAATGAGGCCCATGATACTGTTGGCTTTGTTGATTTTATTTTGAATGTGGTGATCAAAGGAGAGAGCTGAGTCAAAGATGACTCGGAGATCGTTTTCGTTGTCCACATGGGATAGAGTATGGCTAGCATTATCACATTCAAGTTTATATTGGAAATTCTGTTTTGTACCTCTACCAATGGATAATACATTACATTTATCAGGGTGGAATTTTAACATCCATGTTTTTGACCACATTTCTAGGCTTGTCAGATCTGATTGCAGGTCATCACAATCAGATTGTTTTGTAATATGCTTAAAAATCTTGGTGTCATCTGCATAAAGATATAGACTGGATGTTTCTATTAGTTCAGGCATGTCATTTATGTAGATCACAAACAGAAGGGGGCCGAGCACACTGCCCTGCGGTATGCCACTAGTCACGGCTGCCCATTGAGAGTATGAGTCGTTTATACATACTCGTTGACGCCTACCCACCAGGAAGGATGTAATCCACCCCAGGGCTGGTTCTGTAATGCCATAACTTGCTAGTTTGTTAATCAAACGGATGTGAGGCACGTATCAAATGCCTTAGCAAAATCCATATAGATAATGTCCACAGTGCCTCCCTTCTCTAGCATATTAATCTATTCATCTAGGACATTTATTAACTGGAGCATGGTTGATCGTCCAGTAAGAAATCCATATTGATTCTTACTAAAAAGTGTATTTGATTTCATATGGCTCATTATTTGCTCTCTAATAATGGATTCCATAACCTTGCAAGCTACACAGGTGAGACTTATGGGTCTATAATTACTTGCAAGTTTGGGGCTGCCTTTCTTTTTAAAAATTGCTGTTACATGGGCCTCCTTCCAATCTCCTGGTACAGATCTTGTTCTTAATGACGTTGAGTATATGATTGACAAAGGTTTGGCTACAGAGATGGATAGTTCTTTAAGAACTCGGGGATGTATCCTATTAGGTCCTGCGGATTTAGAGGTTTTTAATTTGGCGAGGTGGGCTAAAACTTGTGCCTCAGTTACTTGTGCCTCTGTGTTTTTAAATGGGATGTTGATAGGTCTAACTGGAATGTTTGGCAGGTTGTTGGTTGGTTCATCAGTGAAAATGGTTGAAAAGTGACATGATAGAACCTCAGCTTTTTCTATGTCAGTTTCTGTGCATTGAGGTTTATCTGGGTCTATCAGCAGTGGAGAAGTACCAGGTTTCGTTTTAATTTTAGATTTGGCATACATCCAGAATTGCTTAGGGTTTGAATTGGCTGCTTTTGCTATATTTCTTTCATAATTTTTATGCATTTTGTTAGTCAGAGATTTGACTTTGTTCCGTTGCCTGTTATACTTTATTTTATTTTCGTTTGATCGGTTTGTAAGGAATCTTTCCCAGCATCTGTGTTTTTTCCTAATTTGAAATACAGTATTGTAGTCTAATGGGATGTCACCTTTCTTAGTCCAGTTAGGTTTATCTTTAAAGGTATGTGATGGGACATGTCGATTTATCATGTTATTTAGCATCTGTTTAAAAATTGATCATTGCTGATTAGCATCATCTGGGCAATCATAAAATTTATTTGTCCAGTTTATATTTATGAGGTTGTTATTCATTTCTTTATAGTTCCCTTTGTCTAGAAGACATTTTTTCTTCACAGGTTTTCCTGCCAGATAAGAATGTAAATGGAATGTGATAATAGAATGGTCACTTTTACCGAGTGGGCTCAGGTAATCTAAATCTGATATCATTTCTTCTTCATTGGTTAAAAGCAGATCAAGTATATTAGGTGTGACATTATTCCTAAATCTGGTGGGCCTATTTATATGCTGGTATAAGTAGGTGTCACGAATACATTCAATGAACGAGTACTCTTGACTTATTTCATTTTTTGTGGTTGACCATGTGTTCCAGCAGATATCAGGATAGTTAAAGTCACCCACTATTAAAAGATGGCTATAATGTAGCGTGGCAACATGTTTTAATAATTGTACCAGTTTTTCATTGTTTTCCCTTGTTCCACTGTCAGACCTATAAATACCCCCAATTAATAACTTGTCCCGTGAATATAATTTTATCTCAATCCAGACTGATTCTTCATATTCGAATGTGATTTAGTCAGAACCACTAGCGCATACAGAAGAATGTGTAAAGATGATTATTCCCCTGCCTATTGTCTTCATCATCATCATCATCAATTTACAAGGCATAAGCCATTGGCTTGTTATTGCCTCAGTGCTAAACTGGTAGGGCAGGCAACCCTGGTCTGGATACAACACGTGCAGCTATCTTCATGTGTGCATGTTCATGTAGATGCACAGGCTGTTTCAAGATTAGTCCACTGTGATGTAATAATTGTATTATGACTTTGGGAATTGACGGCTCACATATGTTGTATAAGCATATGTGTAACAGCAACGTCCAAAGCCACACCACAATTAATTGGGCTCAGTCGAATTCAAATATTCTTTCTTTGAAAAAGATGTCTAGTTTGCCCTTGAATATTTCGACTGTGGTTGCTTCGACTATTGTTGTTGGCAGTGAATTCCAATGTGGTGCCACTCTATTTGCGAAGGAGTGCTTCCGAATATCTTTGCTGCTACGTTTTATGTTGAGCTTGAGCCTATGACCTCTGGTCCGTGTAACATTGGACAGTTCGAAAAAGTAGTTCTTATCAATATTATATAGATCTTTGATGAGTTTGAATGTTTCAATCAAATCTCCACGAAACCGTCAATATTTCAGTGACATTAGATTTAGGGCTTCAAGTCTTTCTGTGTAGCTATACTCTCTGATTTGTGGGACAAGTTTTGTTGCTCTGCGTTGTACTTTTTCTAATAGCTGCGATTGCCTTTTCAGTCTTGGAGACCATGCTGAGTTGCAGTATTCAAGAATGGGTCGCACAAGTGATTTGTATAGTAGCGTGAAAGTAGATTGATCAATGTTGGTAAATGTTCTCTTGATTAGTCCTATTGTACTGTTTGCCTTGGATACAATGTTCCCTATATGTATGTCAAAAGAGAGGTTTCTGTCGACATGAACCCCCAAATCTTTTTCTACATCTGATGTTGATACAGGATGTGGATCAGGTGTATCTGTCATATAGTATTTGGTTTGAGGGTTATTTCTGCCAAAGTGCATGACATGCGTTTTGTCTGTGTTGAAAGATAGTTGCCATGTCTGCGACCATTTACATACTTTATTTATGTTTTCCTGAATCTGACTGGTAGCTGGGTTGCCGTACATCTTTGTATCATCTGCAAATATTTTGCAGTGGCAGGTTAATCGATCAGGTAGGTCATTTATATATATCAGAAAAAGTATAGGTCCTAGAACACTTCCTTGTGGCACGCCGCTGGTCACCTCAATCCAGTCCGATGATGCATCATTAATTCTAACTCTCTGGCTCCTGTTGCTTAAGTAGTTCCCTATCCATTTTACTAAATTTTCGCCAATACCATAGCTTCTCAGTTTTGTTTGGAGTCGTTGGTGTGGCACAGTATCGAAAGCTTTTGAAAAGTCTAAATATATTGCATCGACAGGTTCGTTTGAGTCAAGCATGGCTGTTAAATCCTCCAGGTATTCTAGTAGTTGAGTTTTACATGATCTTTTACGTCTAAATCCATGCTGACATTTGGTAAATAGGTTAGCCGTTTCCAGGAAATTTACAATACTGTCTCTTATAAAAGATTCTAGGACCTAGCATAATGTAGAAGTGAGACTGATTGGTCTGTAGTTGCTTGGGTCATTTTTGGAGCCTTTTTAGTGTATGCAGCATACATTTGCCATTTTTCAGATGTCGGGTAAAATGCCTTCTTCAAGAGACTTGTTGAAAATTATGCATAGTGGTGTACTCATTTCTTTAGCAGCTTCTTTTAGTATTCTCACTGGTATTTCATCCGGGCCATTGCTTTTGTTGGGGTTGAGTCCTTTTAGTTTATTTTCGATGGCAATAGGTGTTATTAATATGTCTTTTAGTATGGTACCATTGTTTCTGGGGTTAATGATTGGTGTAGAAAGAAGATTTTCTGGAGTGAACATGTTTGAGAAAAATGTGTTGAGAATGTTTGCTTTTTCTGTATCATCTGTGGTCATGGTGTCGTTTGCAGGGTTACGTAGCTTGCTAATTGATTCACGTAGAACTGTTTTACTCTTGACATAGTTCCAAAAGGCTTTAGGATTTTTCTTACTTTCAGTTGCCACTTTACGTTCAAATGTCTGTTTTGATTTTCTGATGCATGCTGTTGCTTTGTTTCTAGCAATTTTGTAGAGTGTGTAATCTGTAGTTTTCTTAGTTTCATTGTATCTTTTGTATGCACGCTTTTTGCTATTGAGTGAATCTGTTGCCGCCCGATCAATCCAGAGGTGCTTTTTCTTGCCATGGTTTTTTGTTGTAGGTATATACTGTTCTTTCACTGTGTTCAATGTTTTGTGTAGGAAGTTCCAAGCTTCTGATGCATTAAGTTGGTGTAGATGATTCCAGTCAGTCGTTCCTAAGTCTCTTCACAGTTCGTTATATCGTCCTTTGTTCAACAGTAGTTTTGGCGTAGCTATTTGTTTGCTTGTGCTTAAGATGTCAGGATGTAGTGATATTTGTAGAATGTCATGATCACTTTTACCTAGCGGCGGTAGGTGAGTTATTTCATGGACGATGTTTTCGTTGTTTGTTAAAACTAGATCCAAAAGATTTGAAGTCTGATTTATTCTATGTCGAGTCGGATTAGTAACTAGTTGCTGTAGAAAAATATCGCTGGTAGTATTAAGAAAAGCGTCTTCTTCTTCTTTTGGAGAAAAGCCTGTGTTCCAATTTATCGATGGGTAGTTGAAGTCCCCTACTATAAGAATATGGTCTGTATTTGCTGCATCAACTTTCTGTAATAGATTTAAGAGGTTTTACTTACACCAGTAAAAAGTAAAAAGGTTTGTCTTATCAACATTTGTTTGGTGTATGGTATATCCACCAACATTGTAGTCCTCTAGGGTTAGTTCTTTATAATGTTTGGGCTTCACTTCAGTTATAATAATAATTAACGGTTTATTGATGTTAATAATGTACTTTAATTCAGTCATTTTGTTTCGGAGACAGTCTGCATTTGTGTATAAACATTTTATGGGAACGTTGAATAGAGATTGATGGGATGTTTCATTAGAGGCACCTTCACCATTGGTGGCCAGATTTCTAAAATTATTTTCATATTTTTTATTGTTAGTTTGCTGTAATCCTTGTTCAGTTGTTTGGTAGTTTTTACATGTGTCTGTTATTTCGCTTGTATATTCATCTATGAGGTCAAGAAATTGGTTTGATAAAAAGGTTTATTTCTGTTGAAAGACATTTGGAAGAGGCTTTGATTTTTGTCGTATGACTGGTTTCCAGCATTGTGACTCTGCCTGAGATGATGATTCATTATGCTCCTCCCTATATTCCTCCCAAAATGAAAATCCTGCTCAGGTTCGGAGTCATACATATCAGCGAAATAGCCATTGTTTCCTTGTGTGTAGTTGTTGTTACGTTTACGGTTAGTGTCATTTTGGGTGTAGCTCCTATTGTAATGGTACTGATTTGACTCTGTTATTTTAATAGAATCGTGATGAATGTTCATTACTGTTCTTATATAACTCATAATGTTGTCAGATAACAAGTGCATACCATTAGTATTTGGGTGAACTTCATCCCAATATAGTTGTGGCAATGGTTCACCATTTCTAATGAAAAGTGCAGAGTTATCAATGAAGGATAAATTCAGCCAATTTGCAAGTGAACACAACATTGCATTAAACTGCTGAGTTAGATTGTTTTCATACTCATTGAACGGTCTAGGAGGAAGAGAAGATATAAGAATATGTATGCCTGGTGTAAGTGACTTGGCAGTTTGTATTAAGGCATCATAGTCTTGGATCATTCCTTCCAATGTCCGTTTTGCTATATCATTTGTTTCCACATGAACCACTAGTACATCGTATTTACTTGAACTGAGAATAACCTTTAGTTGGTCAGTTAGCTCACATATACGTGCCCCTCCAAATGATTTAACTGTGACATTGAGGTTATCGGTACTCATGTAGCGACCACTTAATTTTTTTAGAGTAGAGCTACCTACAATTAATGTGTTGATCTTGGTATTCTCTGACCTTTGAATATTAGTATCGATTGGTTGTGGCCCCTGTGGCTGGGGATCAAAGTTTTTATCACCAGTACTGGTTGTGGCTGATTTGTGTGGGTGCGACACCATTTGAGCATAACTGACAGAATTTTGCCTCGAAAGACCTGTGTTATTACTGTGTGATGTAGGCCTAGAAGCAAATCTATGTTGGTTGTTTGAGTGGGCTTGGTGATTACTAATTTGAGTGGTGGATTTAACAGGTACATTATTACATAATTCCTCGACCTGACTTTGCAATGCTGCAAAGTCAGCCCTCATATTATTCAGTTCCTGTAGTACTAGATTTATTACATCGCTGTTAGTCTCCAAGGGACGTAACTTATCATGGGTAGAGATAGCTTGTGCGTCACCAGTAGAGTCATGGTTAATTGGCTCACAGATACCATCGGAGTTAGTGTGTGTAGCGATGTTAGAGTGTGCCGTAGTTGTAGTTGCAGTGCTAGTAGTAGCAGTGACTATAGCTGAAAGAGTTGTTGTTGTGGGGCCAGTAGCTGAAGAAGCTGATGTTGTGGGAACAATAGCACCACTGTTAGCTTGGTTGCCAATTTCAATTTCAGTGCTACAGTCGGGCCAATCATCTTCGGATGAGTCATATTCAGACTTATAAGTGGAGATATGCCAGGTCAGAAATTCAGCAATCTTGTCTGATATCTGAGTGCAATCTTTACAGGTAAACTTTCTTTGGGAGTTTGTTAGAGCGGACAACATGTATGGCGGAAGCTTGGTACATGTAAAGTGTACCCAATGTTTACAACTGTTGCAGCAGATCATATATAAGTTATCTGTAGCACCGCATCCACAGCTTATGCCAGGAATATTTTGGCTTGCACTTAGGGCGTTTGTCTCATCAGGTTTGGATGTGTTGGAAATGCTGGGCATGCTGCTCATTGAGTCAGCAGGTGACTTATTAGGGATTTGTGACGTGCTCAATGTTTTGGCTATGAGTGTATTTGTATCTGAATTTTCTGTGTTGTATGATGTAACAGGTATTGGATTTGAGATTACAGATATTGGTGCAGAATTTTCTGAGTTAGATACAGTGCTACCTGTGCCGTGTCGTATCTGGTAACATTTCGTACACAACATCAAATCACTGGGAGCGTTGGAAACGTCCGGTTTTGATTGCCTACAGTCCTCGCAGAAACCCATCTTCTAAAGTTTGTTAGCTCTTATTATCTGTATTATTATTATTATTATTATTATTATTATTATTATTATTATTATTATTATTATTATTATTATTATTATTAATTTGATTTATTTATTTATTTATTTATTTTTATTTTTTTATTTATCTATTTTATCTATACATGTGCAGTCAAACAATTTTTTTTTCTCTTATCGTGCAATGACACCACAAAAAGAAGTATCCTATTTGTTAGTAGAGTGTACTGAGCATTAGCTTCTTTGCCCCGCGGCCACTCGGGGATAGAACAGACACGGGGACAGCCGGAGGAATGACAGCACAAGTAGAAAGAGTTAGTATGAAAAAGAATGGGCGATAGAAGACAAGTGCAAACTAAGTTATGGTACTTGTTTGACTACTAATGTGTAGATCTAGATAATATGTATTTTAGATCATACTTACAACTTATTTGTTAGAGGTACTTAACTTTTAG